>JAPFRM010001190.1:0-10420 GCA_030778325.1 Beauveria medogensis | reverse complement strand
TCCGAGAAACGGCTGCGGCTTGGCTGCAAGTCTCCGTCTTGATCAGACTGTGAGCCTTCAGATTGGTTAGATTCTTTGACATACTCGCAAGCCATTAGCAGTGTAATAACGCATACTGTCGTCATAAACACTCTGCGGCAAACTGGTGGTCGACTGGCCTGTGGCACTATGCAAGCACGCCCATGACAAATGCTGACACTCCCGGAAGAGCCAAAGCAGCAAACAAGGGCCCATATATAGCCGCAATTTCGATAGCCACTACAGCGCTCAACAGAAGATGGTCAAGGCCGTGTAGCACCGATATTCCTTAGGACTTCCGAAAAAGAATTCCAGCCACTGGGAGCTGGGGATTGGACAGTCGTCCGGACCGAATGGTATCTTTCGATTCTTCTACATTTAGCTGGCAGGTGCTGCCACGCTCAGCAGCAGAACAGTCGGCGCCACTCCTGGCTATACCCTCTTGGATGGCGAACAAACGCATGCAAAAGGCTCGCCCCGTGAGCCGGTCTCGCGGTAATGATATTTGAAAAGAGTTTAGCACAAATGACTCCATAGAGATTAGAATTAGTGTTTTCTTCGGTTCTACTTTATCAATTCTTAGGGGAGGTGAGAGCCTACTGTCGTCGAATGCGCTTCGCGTGAGTGGCATCCAGATGCCAGCCTAGATGGTAAACGTCCGCCATCAAATCGTATACGATTTGATTCCCCTCGGTCAACTTCATCGTTGACGTATGAATGTTCTTATATTCATTCACGCGTGATAGGTATGCTCCTAATCGGTCAAATGATTGGCTCATATATTCGTAGATCGCCTTCGAGTCGTTGAGGTCATAGGGAATATGCTCGACTTCTTGGAATAGACGTAGCTTTGTGTGTCCTTTTAATTCGAGAGCGCGTTTGTTTAGATGGCTTGGTTCTGGAAGTGGGAGTCAGTCAATCGCCGATAGAATCGCGCCGGAATCTGGGCGTCGATAAGGGAATAGGGGCTCATTGCTGCAGTAGAGTCAGCTATAGGTAATCGGGCCAGTCTACCTAAACGTACTGTATCAAGATGATGCTCGTCCAAATAGTATTTAGATACCTCTTGTCTCTAAAATCCGATGTAGCTTGACTGCTGTCGTGTAACTCTCGTCATACTCGGGGTCATTTTCCAGTGTTCTCACCCGTAACGCTGAATCGAAGCCCAGCAGTCATCCACGACCTTTTTGGACTTAGAGCAGGAGCCGTGTTGGTAGGCGATTGCCTCAACAAAAGCCAATTTGATCGACGTTTGGTAGTCGAAGACCATTTTGTAGGGATGCTCAAAGGTACACGGCGGAGAGTGCAATACGTGCGGAGTATTGTGCAGAGAGTCGCCGAGCCACGTTATTTGTAGAAAGATATACTGCTCCGTCGACAGCTTCCACATATCCTTGAGTGAGGCTACAAAAGCTGCCTGCGGGAAGTATTCAATTTTTTCGCGAGATAATTGCTGTCGAAAATGCCATATACACCCAAGCATTCACAGCCAGCCGCATAGCCATGCAGGACAGCTTCTTGATATTCTTTTTTTCTGGTTTGTATAACATGGCTCACCTGCGTTTCTCTATTTCAGGGGAGCCCAGCCGCATGTAGTTGCTGTGAAGTGACCACATGAGTGGATGTCCTCTCCTCGTTTGCGACTTACAATGTCCCAACTGGTCACATCTGGCCGTGTGCAAAAGAAATGAGAAAACGCCAATATTTAGTCGTTTTTTGGCGCCGTGGCTTGGGCTCTATTGATCCTTGCCAGCATCGAGAGCGGGATGCTACGTTCATTGCGCGAAGACAATAATGCCAACCGGCAACTCGTGAAAGTGTTTCCTTAATCGTGCCAGATGAACAAAGACATGCTATGACTTGAAATCTACTAGTCGGACCTCTTTCAATGGAACATGTTGGATACAGGGTCTTTTGATCCGCTCATGAACTTGCAGCCCCCAAAGCACCTCAAGGAAGTCAGCTGAGCGGCCCGTCGGGCCTGCAGTTTCTCACTCACCCATTGCAGCTCGCCCAGGAAGTGAATGCATAAAGCAGGTGTTCCTTCCAGTCGACCTCTGTGTCATCCTAGTTCGTTGCTAATACATTGCAGTCTTGGCCCTCTCTACTCCCCCACACATCGAGAACCTGAAGCCCTTTAGGCCATTCAAGAGAAATATCATCTCATGTCACCGGCATGAAAAAGAAGCCTTGGTGGTGCGCAAGATGCCGTGAGGTTTGTACCCCGTATCATTTCAGATAAACTGTATGATCTTATCTAAACTCGATAAGGAATTTTCCAAGCGCTCAGAGTTAATAGACCATGGCAAGAAGAGGTGCGAACCTGCTGAAGACCCTCCTCCCAACGTCGACATCCTAGTCCAAGGTATCTTATGCATTGCCTACTTCTCAACAACTCCACTGACCAATACGAGCCTCAGAGGAAAGGAAACAAACCATGAACCAGCGAGCTCGCAAAGACGCTGACAGGAGGAGTTGTAAGGAGGAAAATGTTACGGTCAATTGAGCCCTTAATTTAATGTCCTAAAAGTATAATCAATTCAATCCAAGCAATATCATCAATCCGATCAATCTCATCCTTCTAATCAATCTCATTATATCCTACTGGTAGCACACGTGTTGGTCTCAGCATCCCCAAAGCCCTCGTGGCAGACCAGCATTTGAGCACAATTGAACGGAACAGAATTGAATTCGAAACTAATTTATACCTTGACCGGAAGTCTCCCATTCCCCGATAGCCGTCCGACGATCCATTCGCTGCAAAAGTGACGGAATCCCTGTCAGATCCAATTTCCCTTCGCAATACTTGACGGCGCAGTGAGATTGCTCATGCTTGCGGGGACCGGCTTGGATGTTTTCCGTCGTACCACAATTGTGGGCTGGTGAACAGCGTCCGGCTCCCTCAGCGCTTGAAACCCGCCATTGCCCACAAAGACATGGCCAGGCACCAGCTGGTGACCATAACCTGGCCTCGGCGGCGTCGTGGGATTTTCAATATCCGAAAGAACCTGCATGGTGCCGGTGCCACAATAAGGTCCAAGTGGAGTGAGATCACTGTTTCTATCCCGGTGACTTTCCCCCAACCTTAGGGCTGCAAGAATAGCTGCCAGAATGCTTTTGAATTTGTGCCAAAATACGTAACAAAAGATGACAATACACACGAGGTTAATCGCCGCGGACAAGCATAATAAGATCAACAATATATTAGGACGCATCTTGTCGATGGGGCTTGGGTCGCGGTGGAGGCTTTGGAGCGCCGGTTGTGTCGTATGCCCCTCGTTGGTCCGTGGTCTCGGATGTACCACAGGCTATTGAGTTGAACGATGGAATTGTAGTTCGAATGCGAACCAGCTGCAAGGCATCCGGCCGCCTTGAGAGGCAGCACTTTGCTTAAATACCACAGCCAAGGGGTTCCTCGGCTGATGACGGGGACTAACACAATCCCGACCACGCCGTCCATGGTTGTCTGACTCCATCGAGAAACCACTCTCGAGCGTGGAGTTGCATAAGAGCGAACGAGACAATGCTGTGCAATAATACTTCCCGGCTGGAAGAGGAATAGTCCTCCGTGTCTGGGGCTGTCGGCTCGTAGCGAACCTAGCTCACTCGGAGTCGTCTCTGCCCCTTGTTCCTGTTCCAGCCACCATTTCAGGCATCAGAGCAAACAAACACATGCCGACCACCTCCGGAGTTGCTGTCGTTTATGCTAGCGTGTCTCGTCTCATTTTTCGACCATGCGTTTCTACCGATGCCTGGTCTCTGATTGCAGGTCGCGTCAATTATTCAGGCCGAGTAGTGATAAAACATGCACTGCGACACCATTGACGGAAGGATCAGAGGAGGGCTGGGGTGAAGCTGTCACACGGTGTGCAGCATTGGCTACGTGGCTAGCTCGCGCAGCGAAGGCAAGTCAGTGTGAGCAACGAGAACCTGTTCCGGCTGGCGCCGGAGTCGACGGCAGCCATTTCGCAGTTGCTGAGCCGTCGAACGACGAGTCACAAATCGAATCAATTGGTTGCGGGGTCTCTGGGCAGTGTTTGTATTGACTGTGTGACATGTTAGACCATTTGCGGCCCAGAAGACGGCCGCCCCCTTTGTGGCAGGCTGCTTGCTAGTTGCGGATTCGCAAGCATAATTGAGATGAGTCCTTGACGCATGTATGAGGCCGGTGTTCTGAAGGTGGCGAGCACTTTCGCGGAAAGTTCGGTGGTAATCAGAAGAGCTGGTCTGGCATCTGGGACCCTCGTTCGGCGTGCATGCGTGAGGGTCATGTTACGGGGCTGGCAACAAACAGGTCACTGGTGATCACTGTGTGAAGTATACTGTATCGATCGCGGGCGTGCGTTGTTTTTCTTGGAGGAAAGTATAGGCATTATCTGAGAGCTTAGCTACGCCCTGACTGGTCGTTGTTTTGACTGCTGTCTTTACAGGGCTTGGCCGTATACGATAATGCTAATAGCGTTAGATAGTGTTTCTCGTAATACTCGAATTGTCTCACCGTTTGTTAAAGGTTTTAACGCGCAGCAAAGAGCATGAATTAAACATTTCTTTGTCGTTCAGAGGATGCATACCTCGGCAGCGAACTTCCGAAAAAAAGGAATCGAGACGCACAAGACGGTTCTTGATGTCTCCTTTCACATCGAATCCTGAGAGCATGACGTGTTTCGAGGTGATATCCTCAAACTTGGCGTCTTCAAACCAAGCACGCAGATCCTTGGCTATGGCGACCTTCAAGCCATGGAGTTGAGCAAAACATGCCTTCATCTCGTGGTGTTGGACCACTGGAATAGAGCGCCGGTCTTGTCCATCACGCAGAAGTTTCATGCAGCGACTATGTGGCGTCTTGGAAGACGAAGGTAAAAAGTCTATCTCGCTTTGTTCAAAATAGCCTCCTCGCTTGAGGCAGCGTAGAATCTCGCGGTAAAGCAGATCTGGACCTCGTAAATATCCTCCAAGATTCCGCATAACGATGAAACAGAAAGAACCGTCTCCAAACTTCAGCTTTTCTTCGTTGTTTCCGCGTCGGTCTTCGCAAGTCGATGGAAATTCGGCTAGTCGTGTCGCGAAAATGTCAACTCCTATCACGAGTGCGGCGGGGAAGCGTTTCGCCAATTCTCTATCATGGTGTGAGTTGTGCACTGAGACGCATTCCAGGCACTTACCCCGCCAAGATTCCAGATCCAGTTCCCAGATTGAGAATTCTCAAAGGGCTCTCGACCGGGGCGTTGAAAAGTATGTTGTCGGCCGAAAGCAGATCGTCATGACTGATTGCATTAAAACCAGCAACAAGTTAGCAGAAAGTGGCGTACTGGAGCCTGCAGTCCCTGAAAGCCTCGGAGCCTGTAGTAGGGCTTGGGAAGTTAGTACATATAAAGCTAGCAAATGAGGCGCATTTACCATCATGCAGATGATCTGTGTCTTTCGAAGTCACGCCCCGCGATAGTCATCTCAGAAGCTTCAACTCCCTCGGCTCGCTCGTGCATCTTCGCAGTTGTAGCAGATTCTGTGTGCTCGCTGGAAGATGAGGCAGACCCAGAATTGCTCCGTTGGTGACTGGAAGAGATGGAGAGGCTCGCTGGGAACTACAGAGGGGTGGTGTCGCGAATCTATGTAGGTAGGCTCGCAGTCCCCGCGCCCCACAGGTGCTAAAAAAAGAGTATAAACAGCGAGAGTAAATATGTAATGTAAACTTTTATTCGCTATATTTGCCCTTCTACTCGTCGCATATACCCCACCGATCCGGGCACATGTGCTTTAGGGTCATCTGAAGTCTGATCCCTCCGGCGAACGTTGTCTCGATTGTGCACTCCTTGCGCAATGTCTATTTGACGTTTGGCGCTCTTCTTTCTCTCTGCCCGGGCAACGCACTCCTTATTTATCGTTCTAAGCGCAATGCTGAGGCAGAGGATGAAATATTGCAAAGTAAAATGGATTGGAAGCGGCCTAACCAGAAGTGAAACCATACCCAGTACGATACTCAGCGACCCCTCAAATGCACTCCTCAAACTCAGTACAAGACAGCCACGTCGAGTCTCAGTCGTCTTGCATCGTAGCATCGCTTTCTCAAAAAGTGCAGCCGCACAAACTAAGCAAGTGCAGCCCGGAAAGGCCCATACCGCAGAATATCGCTCTCGACAAAGACTGACGACGATCCAGGCTGCTGGTAATATCAAGATGACAACACAGTATATGAATAGTGTTTCGAAACGTAACAATTTATAAGTGGGATATAGCTATACCAGTGGTTGTCAGCTTACATGATTATTTGGCTATGGAAAGTGGCATACCTCAGAGACAGTGAGACACAAGATCATCGTTGCCTTCCAGATCCCGCTCCACGGCTCGGGGCTGCGTGTAATCGCGGAAAAAAGTAAACACAGCCCGCTACCAAGAACAAAAGCGATCAAAAGGATAGGAAAGATGTGGTACCACCACTTCTGCATGCGGATTTCAGGGAGGTGACAGCACCGCTGGTAAATGATGGCAACATATAGGAGGATGCCAAGTGAACAATCAACCGCAAGTTCAATGAAGTCTGCTTTTGCGTCGAACTGCTCCATGTTGAGGGCCAGGGAGGACTGCACGAAGGACGTTTCTGCCCGCGAATCACTCGCCTACTATATAGGACCATTCTTGACCCCTGCAATCGAATTTGAGCTGATAACTGAAGACATGTCGGCCGCGATAAGTGGAGAGCCAAGAGCCCCTCAGGTTTCCGTGCTTTTGCGCTGGCCCACGGGTACTCGGCTTTGTCTGTATGCTTTTGGTCTAGCGTAAAGCGCCTGAGGATTCCGCGGCCTTTTGATTGGTGCAGGTCCCCGTAAATAGGCTTGGAATCTACTCCACCGGCCCAAAACGAACGCGGTGGCCTTCCCCGACATAGCATGAGCAGTAAAAAGTGGACAGAAAATGCAAATGCATTTTTTACCCACTTCTTTATCCACTTCTCCCGTGTCACGTGCTCTTCGCGCCTCCCATGTTGCCTCAGTCCAACTTTCCATTTACATGTCATGCAGTATTTCAGCATGATGCAAAGTTCTCCAAAATGCAAGTTCTCAATAACGCAGAATTCTTACCGAAGTTTCTCAGCGATTACTGGCCGCGGTTCTCTAAAGGCACGAAACTGGCTTTTCTCCGCTACACCGCCGAGCTACTTCCCCAGCTAGAGCCCGAACTCTTCCACCAAAGGCTACACGAGCAGGCCGGCTACTTCTCTCATGCGTTTCCCACGTCTTTGAAGCCTTTTCCAACTATAGCATCGGGACAAACATCGGAGCTAATTTCTTTATCAACAACGATTCCCCAGCAAAACACCCACAGACAGCAAACGCTTTCAAAAGATGCGCCGCCAGCCACGTTATCTTCGCCGCAAGTGTCCCGACAATCCAGCCCGACAGTGTCGCTGTCAACTACTCTGTCCTCGCCACGAGTCTCCAGACAACTTAGCCCGACAGAGTCGCTGTCAATTGCTCTATCCTCGCCACGAGTCTCCAGACAACTTAGCCCGACAGAGTCGCTGTCAATTGCTCTATCCTCGCCGCGAGTCTCCCGGCAATCTGTCTCTCAACAGTCACTACGGACCACTGTGAAACCGCCGCGACGGCATCGTGGGCAGAAGCGCCTTCCTCGTACACTGGAGGATGTGGGAGAAGTTCAAGCCCTCTGTAGATACACTGCAGAGTTATTCTTTTCCCGTCGTCGGACCGCCGGTTCAGACCTCTACTCTGCCTTGAAGAGTTGTGATGATGAGACGAAACTCTCCCAAATTGAATTTCGGGCACGCTGCTTCGGTCTTCGGCACCTTCAGCTCTATTTGATCAAAAACGAGCAACGATCGCAATCCGATCAATTCACCAAACAAACGGCGAAAGCCGCAATTATGGATGCCGTGGCCCATCATAACCCCACTGTAAACAGATCAGAAATCACAAGCAACGTTGACCGGTTTATCTTATGTGCGAAGAATCTCCAACGTGTCTGGGACAAACATTCACTCAGCGCTGTCTTCTTGCTAGACGCCGGGTGCCGTTCTTAGTGAGTACATTCGACGTCCATTTCTCAACAGAACACTAACAAAATAGTTATGAGCAAAACCGGACGAAGGAGGTTCTCGATAAATTTGACAACAGACTGAGACATGACGGTGCGAAAACGACTGTTCAAATTGGGGAACTTGCGGAGGATGACCCTTGGAAGAAGCTCGAAACAACGGCCTACGAATATCTGCAATACATATTTGACGAGTTTGTGAAATGGTTTTATTGCAGCAATATGACTCCCCCTGCGAAAAGGCTGAAATTTTCGAACCAATCTCAACCGCCAACGGAGGCAAATTACGAGGCACAGCCTGATGAAGCAGACACTATCCCCACCTTTCGGTCAGACAACTCAATGTCACCACCAGGCGATCTCAACGCGGGCGGCGGATACGCACCCGCAAACGATGCGGCACAAGGCGATAGCACCGGCAGTTGCGTTGATGACTTGCGCCTTGGCATTCCCACCGACTACTTCACGCTGGATAACATGCCATCACCATATCAAGAGCTCACATCAACCAACGTTTACGCACCCGCAAACGATGCGGCACAATATGATAGCACCGGCATCTGCGTTGATGATTTGCGCCTTGGCATTCCCACCGACTACTTCACGCTGAATAACATGCTATGACCGCAAAATGAGCTCAAATGGGAAGACGATCCCGCATACAGCAGACTAATTCAAATTAAAGAGGAGATGCGTATCAGAGAACCTTCTTGCACTAAATCGGCAAACGAGTCCTTCATCCTGACCTTCGCTTGCTCTACCGTTCTACTTTGAATTTTAACAAGAACAAGTAGATATCTTCAACATCACTTTCCAACCTCCAATCCTTGGTCAGCATGGGCGCCTCGTTTCTCGGCCATTGGTAGGGGATGTCGGCAGGCGAGCGAATCTGGGCATAACGTTCTGCTTTTGAATCCGCCAACTCGATCGCTAGTACAGCGTCGGAATCCTTCACGTCGAACCTCCGGGCCTTGGTCGTCATGCGTGTGACTTCGACTTTTCCGGATGGCAGGTGAAGCTGTCGTAGCTCTTTCTGTGTCCTAGTCAGTGTCTGCATGTAGGAGGATAAGGGAACAGCACACCATCAAAGTTTCTCGTGACAGTGATTCGTATAGCACTTTGCTTCTTTCGGGGTCGAGAACTTCACCCTTGGATTCTTTGTTCACCGTTTTCGCCATCTCTGAAACAAGTCTGACTTGGTCGTCCGTGAGGGCTATCGTACGGTACATTTTGCTTTGGGGCGTCAAAATCGTATCCGCGGGGTCAACAGTATCTTGGACCCCTCCGGAAGAATGATAAGCCGAGTCGACTCCGGCTGCCCCACCCATGGGGACACTCATGGTCAGCAGTTAGCAGGGAGAAGTTGGGAAAGTTAGATGAAGCGAGGACGATACCGGGCATGTGACATTATAAATACACAGGAGTACGCCTGACGGCCTGACGTTTGCTTCTCGGCCCACAAGGCTGTTCGCGGGTAAAACAAGGGTTCAGCCCAAACCATGTCTGCCCTGGGTCTACGTGGTGGCGTGCATGTCCAAATCAATCGCTGGCCAGCCAGGAGCAATAACGGGATCAACATGGCCATCCCGGAGCATACACGAAATCTCCAAGATAATTTCTGCCAGGGATAATCATGAAAGAGGCGGTCTGCATCAGATACTTGTTGTTGGATGGTGCAGAAAGCGGCGAGATTTATCTTTACGTTCACAGCCACACCCAAAGTCCAGAGAAATAGAGCTCCTTGCCAGCAATTCGAGCGTTGTGGTACACAGCTGCTAGAAATTGGAGCGTTTGATCCGCTGGTTGCTGATGTCCGATGGCCGCCCATCCTGGTCGAGCTAGTATGAGACAGGAATTGGGCGTGCAGATGGTCGGCAATGACCTCTACGCTCTTTTCCATTCCGGGTGCTCTTCAACTCCCGGCGGTGCGGAAGAGCATGCAATACAAATGCCTCCTGATGTCCACTTTTATCACCTACATACGACTGGGTTTTCATCATACTGTCCGCCACATACAATCGGACCGGATGCTGCGCTATGGGTCTTTCCGGGCTGGATTTTCTTGACTTGTGCGGCTGCTTTTTTTATACAACCGGTCCGAACATGCAAGAAGGCTTGGAGTCGATGTCGCTGTCTTATGCTTGGTCTGATGAATGCGCTCGCTGGGACGTTGACTGCTGCGACAGGCATATTTTCGGTTCTGATTGTGGCGCCTCCATTTCATTTCGACGAGCAATGTTTCATTATCCTTCTTGAACTGGCGCTGACGGTTGTGTATGCTGAGAAGCAACTGAGGGCCGCCAGTGCGGAGAAAATCAAGCTCCAAGAGCAAATTAGGCAAGGAGTATACAAT
>JAPFRM010001188.1:0-17115 GCA_030778325.1 Beauveria medogensis | reverse complement strand
TTATTTAAATTTTTTTTTTTTTTTTTTTTTTTTTTTTTTTTTTTTTTTTTTTTTTTTTTTTTCACTGGAAATCATGTCTCAAAACAGCCGTCATCACGAGCCGATGCCCTATGCGAACCACGTCAAGACCGTCCTGGAACAGGGCGTCGTCATGGGAATCCTACCCAAGGTGACGACGCATCCAAACCTCCTCGAAGAACAAGCTCGGAAAGAAATGGTTCTCCGCAAGGGCTTCGAATTTATTCGCGGCTCCGCAGGGGAAGCTGCAACATTGCAAGCGAATCGCCTTGCGTTTCGTGCTTGGAAAATCATCCCCCGGATGCTGCGACCCACAGGAGACCGAGATCTGAGCGTGACTCTATTTGGCAAAAAGTATAGTAAGTCATCTGGTTATACAGCAAGTGTATCAAGGGCTTGTTGAGTCTAATACGGATTCTAGGATCGCCGCTTCTCATGGCACCATTGGGTGTTCAAGGCACCATGCACATGGATAAAGAAATTGGCACCGCCAAGGCAAGCGCAGAGCTAGGAGTCCCCTTTACGCTCAGCACATCCTCGACAACGGGCATCGAAGAGCTCGTCCAAGCCTGCCCCGAGGGCGACAAGTGGTTTCAGCTATACTGGCCTCTTGACGAGGAAATCACCGCCTCCATCTTGAGCCGGGCCAAGAAGAACGGCTTCCAGACGTTAGTTGTGACGCTGGACGGATGGATCGTGGCGTGGAGATCGAGTGATCTTGACACGGCCAATATCCCCTTCCTCGTCGGTGTTGGCGATGAGGTTGGCTTCAAAGATCCAGTCTTTCGACGCAAATTCGCCGACATGACTGACGGCCAAACACCCGAGGAGAGCAAGGTCCTGGCAGGCATGTACTGGTGCAGCGAGATAGTCCCCGGCGTCACGCGCTCGTGGGAGGAAATCCACATTCTGCGCAAGTACTGGGATGGCCCGATAGTTGTCAAGGGCGTCCTGAGCGTCGAAGATGCCAAGCTGGCCGTCCATCACGGGCTGGACGGCATCATTGTCAGTAACCACGGCGGCCGCCAGATTGACGGCGCTATTTCCAGTCTGGATGCGCTCCCCGGAATTGCTCAGGCCGTCGGTAGCAAAATTACCGTCATGATGGATTCTGGCATCCGCACTGGGGCCGACATCTTCAAGGCTCTATGTCTCGGCGCAGAGGCCGTGTTTGTCGGCCGGCCCGTCGTCTACGGACTGGGCATCGCCGGTAGAGAAGGCGCCCATGCCGTCATGGCTAGTCTTCTCGCCGATTTGGACATTACCATGGGACTTTCTGGAGTCAAGGACATATCAGAGCTCAAGCCCGCCAGGCTAGCAAAGATATCACACCCTGGCGATATTCGATCAAACCTGTGAGTTTTGCTGTTAGGCGCAGACAGATTGTATATAAAGCTCAGCGGGAGGTATCTTTCTATTACTACATGTTTCAAGATAAGTAGCGTGCATTATGGCAAATAATTTACATATTCAATACTTGCACGGAGAAGCTCTTAATTGGTCTTTTTGGCTGCAGCTACAGCCGGCTCGTTGAGCTTGGTGTAGACCATTTTGAGAGCCGATGACGCCACGGTGACCAGAACCGCAGAAAAGGTGAAGAGAATGACGCGCTGCGGGGTGTTGAGGAGAGCAAAGATGGGATAGGTGTACCTGGTCAGGTTAGCCGAGGTAAGGCGCACCGCCGCCATCAGGCGCAAAAACTTACCAGCCGTTTTTGCTGTAGCAGAGCTCAATCCAGTACCAGTAGCCAAAAGCAATGCTGGTGCTGAGGCCCATGACCACGGGCGCGCCAACGGTCCATGGTGGGCTGAGCACTAGGTAATCAAACACCAGGAGCAGGCTCGGAGCAAAGTGGAATCCAAGATCCACGGCGAGCGGGATCCTAAACTCGGGGGGGACCACGAGCTCCGGGTCAATGGCGGAGATGCCATAGTAGAGGGTCGTGACGACGACGTTGAGCGGCGCGGCCACAATGGACAGCGAGTTCTTGACGCCAAAGAGGGTGGCGCTGCGCGTCACGTCGGCCGCCACCGCGACGACAAAGGTCAGGAACGAAAGCGTGAGCGCAATGATGGTGAGAAATTGCAGGTGCCAGCCGTAGGACTCGCTCACAGGCGTCTTCCATTCGAGCAAAAACTTGTAGCTGGACGTGAACGAGGCGATGCCGACAAGATGCCACAGCAGGGAGAGGCCGCGGGCAGGTGAGTCTGCTTTCTGGAGAGGATGCTGAGCCATGGTTGTGTCGGTCTGTGCATGAAGCAATGTGGTGTCTAGCAAATGTCAATCACGAAACGCTGGTAAAATATACTTGGAGCGGGATGCAGGTAGAAAGGAAAGAAAAAAAGGGTTGAAATTGATGGCATCGAGCCCGTTCTGCCCGGTCTCTACCTGTATTTCGCGGAGGCGGCGGAATATTGGTGCTAAAAGTCCGGGGGCCGGCATGGCTGCGGATACAGACGTGCATTTTACTGTTTTACAACGGCAACTGCACGGACATTTTTGGTTCTAAAAATGGCAAAGTGGCTTAGATTTGAATCGAAAAGATAAAGTGCATTTACTCTACCAGAAGAACCCTGAGATCGATTAAAATGGCCATGTCCGACCGACGCAGGGTAGCTGTCACCATGTTGTGCCTTGCCCTTAATTGGGAAGAGCTGCAGCACCCCACATCTTGTACCTCAGTCCTCAGGCCTGGCCGTTTGCTCCAGTAAAACTTTCCAGGTCTTCTGGCCCAAATGCTGTCGCAAATTTACCTGCAACAACAGTGCCCTTTGACTTGCCGTCGTATTTCAGCGGCCCAATTGCGAGGCAATCGTTCACTCAAGACTATCGACAGCAGCAGCCATGGCAGACGGCGCCCTGGACGATAGCGCGGCCCAGAAGCGAAGCCACGCCGACTTCCAAGATGACGCTTCTGGTACGCCATACTCCCACTGGACCTGCTTGCTGTCCAATGAGGCAGTCAAAGACTAACATACACTTGCGCAGACTCCTCCGATGACGACATGGGCCCTCAGCTGCCCTCTGCCGAAGCGCCCAAGAAGAAGCGACGCGTCCTGCCCTACGAAAAGCTCTACGTGGCGGCACTGCCCGCCTCGGCGCGATATTCTCGGTCTCTCATGCACAAGGAGCAAGTCTCCTTTGTCACGTGGACGCCACTGACAGAGTTTCTCATTACCTCGTCCGCCGACGGCGTTGTGAAATTTTGGAAGAAGATTGCACAGGGAATCGAGTTTGTCAAAGAGTTTCGCGCCCATCATGGCGAGATCAAGGCTGTTGCGGTCAGCCAGGACGGACGAAGCTTTGCTACTGCAGGGGCGGATGAGACGATAAAGATTTTTGACGTCATTACGTTTGATTTGCTGTCCATGATCACGCTGAGTTACGCCCCGAAAAGCGTGTGCTGGGTGCACAAGAAGGGTGCCTCGTTTCCTCTATTGGCCGTGTCCCAAGAGGGGAAGCCGCTCGTACACCTGTACGATGGCAGGGGGGACAAGGAGGAGCCGATCCATACCATAAAGGGGCTGCACCGAAACCCTGTCCATCTGATGGCATTTAATGACAGCTACGATTGTGTCGTATCTGCCGACGAGGGTGGCATGATCGAGTACTGGCGACCGAGCGGGACATACGAAAAGCCCGAGGGCGTCTTCGAGTACAAGAGCTCGACGAACCTTTTCGACTTTAAAAAGGCAAAATCTGTTCCGACATGCATCACGATATCCCCGCAGGGTAAAAGCTTTGCCGCATTCTCGCTTCCTGATCGCAAGATTCGCCTGTTCGATTTTGCCTCCGCCAAGCTGCATCGTACTTACGATGAGTCACTGCAGGCCATGCAAGACTTGCAGCAGGCGGGGAGCGCGACCCAGAAAATGGATCAGGTCGAATTCGGGCGTCGGTTAGCCCAGGAGCGTGAGGTCGAGTCGCAGAGCATGCGGGCGGCATCAAATGTGATTTTTGACGAATCAGGCAATTTTCTGATATATGGCTCCATGTTGGGCATCAAAGTCCTCAACACGTACACGAATCAGGTGGTCAAGACGTATGGAAAAGACGACAACCTACGCGCCATCAACTTGGCTGTCTACCAGGGTCAGCCGCAGAAAAAGGGCGTCACCTCGGTGGAGATGGGTGCGTCGAGTAACCCCCTGCTGCAGGAGTCGGAAGCCCGTGACCCTCTGCTCGTTGCCACGGCGGCGGGCAAAGTCCGCTTCTATCTCTTTACAAATGACCAAGAAATATCCAAATCGACGCGCGATGTGCAGAATGAAAGGCCTACGATGCTCGGTCGCGAGAAGGAGGTCAATGCTAAGAAAACAGAGACAGGGAGTGCTGCGGTGCTCCATACCACTTATGGTGACATCCACCTACGCCTCTTTCCCGATGCGGCACCGAAAACGGTCGAGAACTTTGTCACGCACGCAAAACAGGGCTACTATAACAATACTATCTTTCATCGCGTCATTCGCAAATTCATGATCCAGTGCGGTGACCCGCTCGGCGACGGCACGGGCGGCGAAAGCATCTGGGGACGCGAGTTTGCGGATGAATTTAGCAGTCTCAAGCACGACAAGCCGTACACTGTCAGCATGGCTAATGCCGGGCCCAACACCAATGGCAGCCAGTTTTTTATTACCACGGAAAAGACGGTAAGTGGGCACGCTACCCTCCCTCCCGCTCGGGATGATCCTGCAGATTCTTTTTCCCGCTCCTATTTATTTTCAAAACCTCATTGCCTATACAGCGGAACCCCACGTTTGGCTAACCGAACATGTGCTTGCAGCCGTGGCTTGATGGCAAGCATACAATATTTGGTCGCGCCACTCAAGGGTTTGACGTGATTCAAAAGATTGAGAATACGCGCACCTTTAAAGAGAAGCCCGAGGAAGACATTAAAATCCTCAACATTGACGTCATGTAGTACGGATAATAGATGCAAAAATAGAAGCGAGACGGAATCCGCATGGCAAACTATTATCGTCGGCAAACTCGCTTGTCGAAAACCACGAGAACCACGGCCCTTGGCCCGTCGCAACGCCAAGTTCCATGTTTCACTCTGCCTACAGGCTCCCATGCTGTCACCGAGCTGAGCCAAATAGCGTCTTCAGCCACGGTGGCTAGCGTGAAGCCTGGTTATTCCCCCACCAACCGCGACGAGCCGGGTTATTACTACCCAGTTCTGTGAGTTCCTGGCTATTCTGCCAATCAGTGCCAACAACTTGACACCGCCGATGAGGCAAGGAGCACCTGCAGCGACCTGGAAAGACGGACCTCTAAAGACGGGCCTCCCCCCGCTCGATTGACACCACGCGCTGCTGTCATGTCGCATTCTGCTTAGTATCTCAATCGTCAGCGCCCCCATTGGCTGAAAAGTGAGGCAAGTGTCACCAGCCAGCTGGAATCAACACCCCTGTCGGTTGGGGTCGTTCTCTGCCCACCATGTTCTTGTCCCGTCTCTTGCTGCTCATTTGTATGTGCTTTAAATACGGCTTTGTGTCCGTTTTGGCTGGTTTTCCCAGATTATTCTATTTTTTTTTTTGATTCCGTATCCATGCCGTACTTAAAGAACCTGACCAACCCCAACTCGACTGCCAATCGTGGCTGTTCGCTCAATCCCTGTGCACCCTCCAACACGCTCTGTCGCCTTTGCTGCAACTGTTACTGTGTCTCAGTGCCTTTTGGTGGCCAGTACTCAAATCACATACAAAATTTCAACTTCCGATTTGTTCAGTCGAGATGCCTCGGGCAAAAGCCTCAGGATCCTCGGAGCCAAAACGACGCAGCCGCACCGGCTGCTGGTGAGTAGCCACTTATATGCGGCCCTCGCATTCTTTTTGACAAAAAGCAGGCCCTGCAAATCCCGCAAGGTGAAGTGCGGAGAGGAACGACCCATTTGTCAAAAGTAAGTCTTTTTTTTTTTTAACCACGGGGAAGCTGTCACCTCTTGTGCTGCTGCCGCAGTTGGGCTGACTCTCACACAGTTGCGCAAAAACTGGTGATACTTGTGACTACAAGATCAGGCTAAACTGGGAAGGCCGGAGGATAAAGCGCCGTAACGGCGCTGACGAGACCGACGAAGCGTTGCCCATGCAAACTCTATTCAGCAATGAATTTCTGGTCGACGCCTCCGCAGCCGACAGTATTGGCGTGCCACTTGAGCGTTCTGCAACCGAGCCCAACTCAGCCAACACGGGTCCCATACATTATGAGTTTGAGCATACTCTTTTTCAAGACTTGCACCAGAACTCTGACATGAGCTCATCTGTCGTGGTAAAGAAGAAGGCTAAATCGATGGATGATGCCTTTTCCCTAGATCGGTCGTCCGCGGACATCCGATTCGCCATGGGCAGCGAGAGCACAGATATGACCATGGCTACGATGCAGTTCACTGGCACCGCACAAAGTCCCGCATCAACTATATCGACCAACGAAGAAGCCATCGCCTCTCGACCGACACAGAATGACGGCCAGCTAGAACCATATTACCTAGACCAGGCCCAGTCTCCCGGAGATCGCCAGTGGTCTGGCGCATGGAACAACACAGGGCCCATGCTGAGTTGCATGACTCTGAATTCGCCACAACTCTCAAGAGTTCCGTCTTGTACCAGCGATGAGATGGCACTTCACTCGATATGGATGGACCCTGCAGCTGTTGAGGCGTCTGATCGTAGATCTAGCGTTGATGGCACAGGAGTCGGCTCTGTAGAATGCTCAAACAGCCTCTCGTACATGGCTCAAGTCGGCTGCAGTAGCGCACCTACTTGTAGCATGATGTGTCTCATGAGCGGGAAACCTTGGATGATGGCCATGGGAGAGATCAACGCCCCGCTGATCAGAGGCGGAAGCTTTGAGACGATCCCTGAACAAACAGAGACGGCGACGGGGGACCCGCCCTGGATAATCAGCAGCGAATACCAACAAACCATCAATTCGCTGCCGAAAGGGATATCTCCTATCCCAGACAAGTAAGAGACTTTGAAGAAAACAAGACGGAGAAAGATGCTGACAAGAAGGCTGCGCAGATTGAGAGACGAAACCAACATGATGGTAGGTGCACCTTGTATTTCCAAAGACACCCTTTGCTGACCTAAAGACAGTTCTTCGTGAGTACTTATTGGATACCCAATAATATTACTCATGCTGAACAAACTTTTTTAGGACCACTTTGTCAATTACACAGCGAAAGGTATGAAGAAGCAAAGTCCAAAAGATGAGCTACAACTGACAAAACATAGTCTTGGCACCGTATCACAATAAAGACGCTAATCCATTTAGCTCCTTTATGCCAGCTATTGCATTCCAAAGTGATGTTCTCCTGAGCCTGGTGCTAGCTTTCGCAGGTTAGATTGATTTACCTTTCCTTACCAGTACTAGCTGACGCCTGCTGCAGCTGTGCATCGGTCGCAAGTCTTGCGCATGATAGAGCCTGAATTGCGGATGGCCGAGTGGGCAGAAGACATTTTCTCTGTCCTAAGAGTGAAGCTCGACGACCAAAGCAAACCACTGCCGGACGATATCCTGCTCTCAATGGTGCTTCTGGTATCGCTCGAAAAGTCATCCCCAAGTACCTTTGGAGCCAATATTCCCTGGCAAAAGCACCTCAATCTTACGCGCAGTCTGGTGGACAAGCGTGTCCGGAGCATCCGCGCAACAGATGGAAAGGATGAGGAGCTCTCCTTCATTTTCAGTTGGTTTTCATATCTTGATACCATGGGCCAAGTCAGCCTCAGCCCTCCTATAGAGGACATTACGCCCCAGACTGGTCCGTTTGACCTGGTGCACAGAATTGCTGTCGAAGACGAAGAGGAGTTTGACTGCGTGATGGGTTTCACCACGCACTGCGGACAGCTCCTTGTTGAGCTTGCTTCCCACATTCGAACCTGCTCCGGCCCGGAGGAGCCAGACGGTGCCACAATGCAAGCGGCACTGGACCTCGAGAGCAGATTCAAGGAGAGCATGACGAAGCCCGTCAAGGTTTGCCACCATGTGCGAAAAAATAAGGTTGACATGAGAAGCCTCACTGAGATGGACGCCGCCAGCCAGGCTTTCCACTGGGCTGGCATCGTGTACCTGCGGCGCCGCATCCTGCGCAAGGGCTCTGACGATGAAGAGGTCCAGGACGGGGTCCAGAGAATATGGGAGTGTATTCAACATATACGCAGAGAAAAGGAGGCTGACACGGCTTGCCTGTTTCCGCTTTTTGTTGCTGGATGCGAAACAAGCGATGTCACCCAGCGTAAGCTAATTCTTGCCCGCTTCAAGAGCGCGGAGAAGTGCGGCATGAAACAGGTATGGGATTGCTGAGAAGAAAAGTCTTGACGTTATTCTGGACAACTACTGACGCCTGATAAACTTTAGGTTAAGCGCGCACGCAAGCTCATGGAGGCTTCATGGCGTGATGACAAGCCGTGGTACAGCTTGATTCAGGACGAATATCTTGGATAAAAAGTTGTCGCACGCGCGTCAGAAGTTTATGTACATTTGCGAGCCATTTGCTCATTAGATTGTTGAAGTGTGTGTTGATAGAAGTCATGTGTGTTTTTTTTGTTGAGTGTTTTGAAAACGGCACTTTGCGTTGTACTAAGAAGTCCGTACGCGAGCTTTGAATGCCACGATCAGATCGGTTTCGCATCAAGTGTTCAGTGGTACGTACATGCCCACGTTTGTCTGAATGTTAACACTCATTGTCAAAAGATATATAGACTCTCGATTGCCAGAGGGAGGCTCGCCATGAACACCTGGTGTGCCATATATTAGCTCGACTTGAAGCTTGTCGCCGCTGGGAGACAGCGGGACCAACCACTACCTCGCAGAATATTTGCAGGCAGCTTCATCGGCCTGCAGTTACAGCAACTCCCTGCACATAGGTCACTTGTTATAGTACTACTGCCAAGGCAGAGAGGGTAAAGAGTGGTCGAGCCAACTACAGAGTACATGCACCGAGACCCAGGCCTTACGGATCCTGGGAAAGTAGCAGGCCGGCAGTAAAGGGGAGAATATTCTTAACACCCGCTGCAAAAGCCAGGTTATGCTACAAACAAGTATTAATTGGTATTTTGGGCCGAACCATTTCCTATGCGCATCGTCCTCTAGCCACTGCGTCTGTCCGCTTGTCGCTGCACCAAACAAAGACTCGCGAAAATGCATCCGCCGCCGCATTTTGCTTCCTGGACTCGCAGACGTACCCGAGCCATCCCTCTCTCGTCGCGTTTGTGCAAAACGAGAGGCAGCAGTTTGTGTTTTGCGCAATGTATTGGTAGCTGCGAACATCAAACGCGAAATCGGCGCCGTCAACCTCGGACACGATTCGTGTGTACGCGCCGGCCATGTTGGTCTCGGAGAAGCCCTGGAAGAAATGGCCTGAGCTCGTGCTCGTCTGGTTGAGAAACGTGGCTGTTGCTGCGCTCGGGGCCGACGAGGTGGACGATGAGGTTGTTGCGTCGGCTCTCGTGGACGATGGCGTCGAGCTGGACGCGGGGGGGCTTTGATGTAGCGCACAGGTTTTTAGAAAAACGCGGCAATGGTGATTGCACTGCGAAAAGGGCTATTCATCACTTACTTGGTCGCGGCCGGATCAGTGGTGCCGCCGGTAGAGGCTGACTTTTTGGATGCCAGCGCGCCACCGACACCTCCGCCGACGGCCGCGGCGATGACGACGCACGCGGCAATGAGGATGATATAAAATGTGCGTCTTTGTAGCCCCAGGATCTTTGACCGAGGCTCTTGCCCAGACAGCGCAGCAGATGCCCCTACACTCGATTCCGGGTCGGCCTCTGGCTTCTGGCCAATGTCCTGGCCACCGAGGACTTGCGGGTACGGCGAGGTTTGATACTCGTAGGCTGTCGGGACCGCAATCTTATCCGACTTGTCGTATGTAAATGCTTCTTTGGCGCCTTGGTCCGTGCCGCCAGCATGGCCGTAGTCGGTGGCGGGACTGGCGACAAAGGTGGACGGCGTCATGGCAGCGTCGACTGCTTCGGGGGCGTCGGCATCGCGGTCTTTAGTAATGATGTTGCTGTTTGGATGAGTTTGCGGTGACTGTGCCGATACGGGGCTGACTTGTTGTTGAAACGGGTCGTTTTCGTTGCGTGAGCTCGGCATGGTGGCAATGCTATGTCGATGAAGGCAAAGATTTAAAGAGCCCAATTATCACCACAACGACACGGCAAATCACTACTAGAGTTTACTACTTATACGCCGCAGAGAAAAGGTACTTTTGAAAGAGAATGACAAGTTTACCAAAAAGAAGATCAACATGGAGCTGAAACTGGGTTCCCCCGACATCATCCACAGTTTATGCCTCTCTTTATTCGGCATGACCCTGACCGCTGCTAATCACAATGGTAATTGACGCTTTTTTTCAGCTCTTTTACACACAAAACATAATCCCAGCCCTATACAGGGATGTTGGTGGGACCGCCGCAAATAAAGAAGGGTGTTTGGTTGAAAAAGACGCCAACGGACGATAAATGACCTGTAACTAGGCGCAACTTTGAAGCTTCAGAAAAAGCAGCCAAGTCTCTCTCTTGACGAGGCCGCTGCGGAGAGTGAGTATTTTCCGCTTAGCGATGGCGGGAGGGACAAAAGCAACACAGAAAAACGCACTGCAAAAAAAAAAAAAAAACTCCAAATCTTTCCCTGGACCTTGCCCAAAGTGTGCCGACGGCTGTCGGTCGCGTGCATAACAAAACGGCTCATTTGGTGGACTTGTGCGGCTGAAGTCTGTTGGAGACGCCACGAAGCTTGGCGGAAATATGACCGACTCCGCTTGCGAATGGACAGGGAATAAATTTACTCGGGGCCCATCATCTGCTTCTTTTTGTTTATAACCGAGGAACGTGAGCAGTGACCAATTGACACGGAGACTTTTGCATTTCATTATAATAACCGGCGCAGTTGCCGTTGACCAGGGTTGAGAAAGCCACGCCAAGGGTTCTGGGTCACGATAATACGATTGCTTAATTCTGAGATTCTTTTTTCCTCCATGTACAACATTCTTGTCCCCCTAGGTCAAGCGGACAGCAAATATCTGACCACCCTTTCCGCCCTCCTCGTTCCTGCCTCCTGTAGATACATACAGCGTAGTCTCATCCAAGCTCAAAATGGCCGCTGTTGGCCTCTGCAGCTCCCCATCATGATCGACAAGGAAAACCACGTCGTAATAATAGTCTGAACCTTTTTTAGGTGTGGTGGTGGTGGTGGTGGTGGTGGTGGCCTTGGAGATGCTGTCCAGCGGGACGGCGCCAAACACGGTCCCATCTCTCGCAATCGCAAAGTCGTCTGGGCTTCGCGGCGCGTCATACGTTGCAAGAATCTCCAGCTCGCTCAACGGGTTCCCGTATGAATCAATCTTGTAACGGCCGAGGAATCGCGCAGACGTGCTCGTCACGTACAAGTATCCGTTGTGCGCCTGCAAGCCATTGACACCGATGAGCGCCAGAAACGGGTCCGGGCTATCTTGGGGCGCCAGCTTTGCATCGTGGATGGCAACGTCCACGTGGCCGGTGCTGGTGTCGGTGCGGTAAATAGTCCCGGTGACGGAGTCGGCGCTCAAGACCAAGTGGCTGTGCATTGGCAGCGCTGCCATGCCGTTGGCCAGCTTTGCCTGGGGAAGAGCCGCGACAGTCTGGACATTGGGCCGTCCATGGCAGTCGAGCCGTGACCAGTCTAGTGTGTCGATTCGCCCGGATCCATCGAGATGATAGCTCGTCCTGTTTAGATGGCCCGCCTCTACGGCAAAGACATCAGGTGACGTCTCCGCGATGCCCATGGCGACATCTGCGTCGGGCAGGGCAGCCACCAGCCGGGGCGGGTTTCCATTGTTGGGATCGAGCTCATAGATTTGGGCTTGATCAAAAGTGGTCATGAGGATATTGCCGTTGGGTCGCAGGACCATGTTCTCAACCCATTGCAAGTGGCTGGGGAACTGATGCAGCAGCTGCGCAGTGGATGCGGCTTGTGCTGCAAGAGCCAGAGTAACAATCCTCATTGCCTGCAAACAAGACAGCATGGTGACTCGTAAAGATGAGATATCTCAAGGAGAAATAAAAGGAGTTACCAAAATGGGCCATGATGAGTTTGTATAGTTACTTTTCGCGGGCATCCAGGCTTACTTATTGGCGCGCAAACATGGTCAACCTCCAAGAGAATGGGCCACAACACCATGATGACATTTCATCACTGCACAGGACAGCGAGTACCGGACACTTGGCATCTCCAGGTCCGCAAGCCCAGCGCCCAACTTGCGCGCGGGGGCAAAACGGACAGGTCGACGCGTAACAAAGCAGCATTTATCTGCTTGGCCCGAAGAGTTGCGGCTTGCATTTTGCATGGCAAGAGAAGGGAGCGGCGCCCAAGAGAGAAAGAGAGAGAGCGAAAAGAAACGGCGCGACCGAAATGGCTCGGGCCAACCACTGCCCTCGCTGGTCTGTGTCGCGCAACGTCGACGAAAAAAAAAAAAAAAAATGGCCGGATACCAAGTTACACATCAACTCTCCTCCTAATAAATCAACACTAGCAAAAAGCTGCTGCTATACCGTCATCTTGAGTCTTTCAAGTAGTTACTGGTGACTCGCGACTCAGAGTACGGATTACATTGACCAAGAAGCCACAGGGCTGGCCACGGGTGGGCCACGGCGGGCCACAGCACAAAGTACCAGTCTACACCCACTGTATCTATCCCCTGCCAGTACAGCAGCCGTGCAGCCAGTACAGCAGCCGTACCGTACAGTAGCCAGTACAGCCGCCAGTACCCTAGATTACCACTTTTAAAAGGTATTTGCAGGGAGTGGGGTAAAAGAAGCAGAATTTTGTCAACTCGGATTCTTCTCTCGGGATTTCGTAGCCAGAGTTGGAGTGAGCATCAGGGTATCGCGGGCGGGAGTCGGTGCGGATCAGAGTATCGAGATCGAGGCCAGAGTGCGGGTCAGGGTACCGTAGATTGGAGTAATAAACCTTGGAAATGACTGGCAAATTCCGCTATTTATAATCGTAATTGGCCTTCGGGCGTAAACAGACGTTGCCCAGAGATCCTGGCAGCACAGCCAAACCCTCCAGTTGACCGCTTGTAGGGAAGGCGTCGACAATTTCCGTCTTGCTACAATAAATAAGACACGGTTTGATCAGCTCCTGCCGGCCGTTTCTTTCTGGACTGACATCAGCTACAGTTCATCAGGTGGACTAGGGTTTTCCCCGCTTTCTAGCTGCCATCTGCGAGACTAGATAATCGCGTCTTATGCCTTTATCATCACCCCATAAGTATATGATGTTTGAGATGCGTGTACGTATTTTATGCGGTTAGTACTCCCCTGCTTCGTTTCGCCGTTAATATCTTGAATAAAGACTTGTAAGAAAGAAATTCCGACCGGCTATATCTTAATGTTAGAACATATATAATACCATGTCTGAGCAATTTCTGGGCTCTATCCGCGATTTGGCTGATCGGCCAGGAGATTGCCAAGACATATTAGACCGATGAGGGTACAGTTGCATTTTATTGAATAAAAAGCAAAGCGAGAGTGACTCACCACGGGACAACCTACATGCCATTGGCCGAAGCTGACATTGCCCACCCTTGGACGGCCTTCTATAAAAAGGACAAGGACAAATTGTGATCCCAAGACTTCAGATTGAGCAATGACACATTCTCGCCATAGAACTGTACGCAGGAGTGATTTGATAGCATATCCACCACGATGCTTACGGCTAACTACCATTTTCAAATTATATTGGGCGTTGTATGCTCCTTTCTCATCACACTCCTGCTGAGGCGCCACACACAAGTATGTAAGCGACGTTGCCGTCTTGGGTCATAGGTATTGGCTAATTCTCGCGTTAGGCAAGATTTGTAGATGGCTATGGTTATGCGATGAAGGAAATATAGGGAGACACAGGAGCTCGCCGATTCACCCACGGGTAAGTGTATGTACTTGGGTTTGTTTGTACTCGTGTTAACACACTCACTCCCGCGCATCTAGGCAGGAGATCTCAGACGAAGGCTTTAAAGTAGCCAACGGAAGACCCTACGTCATGTACAACGGGTGGCGTAAGGAGGTGGTGTTGTGTGCGCTAGAGCATCTACGGGCTTTTTTCTGAGGAAATGTCTGCGGTAAGTCGGCTTCATGCGAGGAAGAGCTGACTCTATAATAAGCCTGACCGCGACAAAATAGAGCACCGGAAATTATCATATGGAAATATGGGATACTTTCTCAATTAGTATGCCCTGATGGCAAACCCCGCCTGGATTACATCCCGCTGACGTGTAGTAAAAGACTTCTCCGGCATAGTCCCGCATAATCGCACGGTGAAAACTGGAAAGCAATCAGGTCACTCTTCGACCCCTTATTTTCGCACGGTGCTGGCATGGCATTCCTTGACTGCCTAAGGAGAGATATCCGCGGCTAGTTGTAGTCCCTACCGAAAACTTTGTTAAGCTAAGAGTTGAAAGGGTCATCTTTTAGCGTAGATGCTTCTGGTCTTGGTGAAGAGCTTACTCTAAAATTACTTTCTCGGTTTTTGTACGGGGAGGCTTTAGCTGACGAGGTATGTTACCACGATGAAAAAACTTTTCTTGACTTTTTTACTTAGTTGCTTTAAGTACTTTGCAGAGCTGAGGGAGTTGGCACAAATGCGCGAAGAACTAGGCTCTATTGAGCTTCCCACTTGGATTATTGTGCCCAGTGTTTACAAATTTTTACTAACGAGAGGCAACTGGTTACTTAAACGTTTTACTCAAAGATTCAAAGAATTCAACTTGCGCATGATTGCTCTAGCCGAAAAGGTCCGTCTTTACATAATATGTCTAAGTCATTATCTGACGACCGCAGAGGGGAACGAAAATTGCGCTGTAAAACATCTTTAGCGTCACCGGACCTCAGGGTCAAATTACTCTAGAACAGGTGACAATCATATCGAAAGTCCATGTTTAATTAGCTATTAACGTTTGTCTAAAAGTTCCTGCATACCATCGATGAGATCTTACTTGATAACCTAGATAGTCCGCAGCCGCTCTCTTATACTTGCTAATTAATGTCGCTGGCGACGTGCAACTTCAACAGAAGTTGCGTGATGAAGCAAGGCAGCATTTACAAGGTGCAAAGGAATAAGGTTTCGAGCAGTACCTGGGGAGATCGAATACACTTGTCGAGTTCTGCTGTGCCGAGTCCCGCCGGCTCTGCCCAGTTGACTGTAAGTTGCCATGTGTGCTCGCCGGCAGTGTCAGCCTGACTTTGAATTTTATAGGGTTCTCTCTACCTGAACGTTCGCATGTGGACAAAACGGTTGACGGCTATCATATACCGGCTGGTACTGATGTCACTGTGGACATAACGCGTGTAAACATCCACTCACCCTTGTGGTCGCGTCCGATCGTAAGCCCAGAAGGCGAGCGCTAGGTCAATGGATACGATTTCTATCCCGAGCGCTTCAACCAAATAGCAAGGATGGAGAGCAGCTACAATGTTGTGGGATTTGGTGTCAGTGCGCGGCAATGCCTGGGTCAGCATTTTGCCAGCTTACTTATGCGCGTTGTTCTCGTCCAAGTGGTTTCCAACTATCGTATCACGACAAATAAAAGGGCCTGGGACTGTGGTTTTCGTCAAGATGGGACAGTCCTCGCACCGAAACCACAAGAAATCTTGTTTGAGGAGCTCGAGCCATTACCGCTTTAATCATCTACCAGTGCTTGTACTTGGCAAATACTTGCAAGGGAGCGCGCAACCAGTATATTTCCGACGGCACCAAGAGTTTGCAAAATTGAGTAATGGTGTGGAAATTGTATCGTCCGATGACTGCGGACCGGTTACGCGACCGTTTGGTTGATGCTATTTTTTTTTTTTTCGTGCACTGCTTTTCTACAAGTGCGGTCAGGGGGTCGTATTATTAGCCGCCCTGTGTGGTACTTGTCGCGTGAATCCGCGATAATTTGGCCCCAGAACGAGCTGCACCATCAAGAGCGCCACATGGTACGAGAGTATTTTCTAATTTTTGTATAACTATGCAAACGTATTGACTTGTAACAATGTGAGAAAAGTCAATGGCCCATGATAATCTCGTTTGGGCGCAAGAGCAAGACGCCTTCTAATAATTAATAGCATCCTCTTTGTATCTGAGCCGTTGACGAGGCCAATTCGCCTCAGACAGCGGGCATTGCTCCTCGGCCACGCACGAGCTCAGCTTATCTGGTACAGACAGTACAGCTGGTCCAGATACACTGCCGGCGGACACAAAATGCTGGAACTGGTCACGGAGGATTCAACTCTCAAGATTTGATCAAGAATGACGGGTAATTCGCGGTAAATAAAAGAGTAACTAACTAATCAAGCCATGCTTGTCTGGACTTGGCGCTATGCCACCGTCTTAGCCAGGGAAGATGCGGCCGGCAGGCAAAAGACCTTTTCAATCTACAACTAAAGTTTACAACTTTTCACGGCTTGTCAGCACAAGGTTAGATGGCAAGTGACTACAGCTTATTGTGGTACATGTTAACCCTTAGGCTTCTCCTTTCCTTCTTCTTTTCCTTGCTTCACTGATTCTATACGGTTTTTCTTATCGTCTTAACCATTTGGCGTATTCAGTAATATTTCTTGGACGGGGAGAGCCGGCGATGGAACGCTGTGCCAGGTTTTGTTAATTGGACAGATCCGGCAAGCGCTGAGCGGCGTGTTGCAGGACAAACACAGAAAGGCGCGGGTTGGGCTTCTACGGCAGGTCATTTCCCCTCTCGTCTTGTCCAAATGCCAATTTTCAGTTGGTTCGATTCACCTACAAAAGGACATTGCTTGCCATAAATAATTACGGGTTTGCCTCGGCTGCTTGCATTCCCGGAGGCTCGAGTGCCCCTTGTCTGTACCAAGTAGGTAGGTAGGGCTCAGCTTACACCCGAGGCTGGGCTGGGGTCTGCCGGAAGTTCCCTTGGTGTTTCTGTGCCATGTCTCTCGTCGTGTCGTGTTGCAGATGCCTGCCGGTTTCATGTCTTATAAATAAAAAAAAAGAAAATAATAATAATAATAATAATGAAAAAAATGAAAAAAAAAAAAAAAATAGCAAAACGCCCAAGTCTCTTCTCTTTTCACTTTCGCGACATCTCCTCTCACAACA
>JAPFRM010001184.1:0-12166 GCA_030778325.1 Beauveria medogensis | reverse complement strand
CCCCCATACTGCCAGAGCACAAACCCCCTCTTACACCTAGTTACCTCCCAGGTACGAGGCTGATCATGTGTTTGCCCTTCCCACCGTATACTTTTTCCTCGCCGTCATTGCCGTCTTCGCCCTCGGTCACTTTGCCAGCGCCTATGCGCCCACACGCCTCACCCGCCAGTCGTCCCCGTGGCGCCGCGCCGTCGCCGGCCTCCGGTTTTGCGCCTACAAGACGTGGCGCGTCGGCGGCGGCGGCGGCGGCGGCGGACGCAGCAGCAGCAGCAGCAGCAGCAGCAGCATCTTCTTCTCGCAGTCCCTCGGCGCCTACCTGCTTCTCGGCGCCGGCGTCGTCTTCTTCACGGCCATGACGCTGGGGCCCCGGCCCTACTACTGGCCGACCGACGCAAAGTACGGCAGCTCACCGCCGCTGGCCACCCGCACGGGCTGGATGGCGCTCGCCTGCATGCCCTTTATCCTCTTGCTGAGCTCCAAGGCAAACGTCATCTCGGCCGTCACGGGTATCCCGCCCGAGAAGCTCAACGTCTGGCACAGCTGGGTGAGCTGGGCCATGTTTGTCCTGGCCCTCATCCACACGTTCCCTTTCATCATCTATCGCCGCGACGTTACCCACGACTTGCACAAGACGTGGATCACGGGTGGCGTCTGGCTGACGGGAGTCATTGCCTTGGTTGCGCAGGCGTGGCTGACTTTCATGTCCATTTCGTGGATTCGGTAAGTTTGCAAAGCTCGTTTCAAAAATCTTTTCTGGTTTACCACCAAAAACAAAACTGACAAAGAAATAGCAACAAATTTTACGAATTCTTCAAGGCCACTCACTTCTTCTTTGCCATTGTCTTTGTCGTCTTCTTCTTCATCCACTGCGCCTTTCGCCTGTCGTCGTGGGACTACTTCATCGCCGCCGTGTCGCTCTACGTCGCTTGCTTGCTGTTTGCCTTTGCCAAGACGTACCTTCGTCACGGCATCAACCACGCCGCTCATATCCGCTGCGAGACACCACACTCTCTCCGCATCGCCGTCGCCACAAAATCGAGCTGGAGGCCCGGCCAGCACGTCTTTCTGCGCTTCGTGGCCTGCGGCGCCCACGCCCTGACCGCGCACCCGCTGACCATTTGCTCGCTGCCCGACCAAGCAGGCTCCTCTGGCGGCGGTGAGATGGTCTTCTTCGTGCAGCCCCGCGGCGGTCTCACCGGGCGCCTCGCCGCGCTGGCACGCAACCAGCCAAACAAGAGCGTCTCGGTGCTGCTCGAGGGCCCGTACGGAGGCATGCCCAGCAGATGGCGCAAGGGCTTCGATCGCACGCTACTGGTCGCGGGCGGCTCGGGATGCGGCTTCACCCTCGCGCTGATTGAATCCTGGCTGCGCGCCGGCGCGTCGCTCAATGGCCAGCGCCATCTGGAGGTGGTCCTGGCGACACGCGATCCCGAAATGCGCACATGGTACATGGAGGAGCTGCAGCGACTCGCCGAGCGCCAGTCTGTGCAGGGCAAGACGGAGCTGCCGGGCGTGTCCGTCTCGTTTTGCGAGACGCATGACCAGAGCGTCCTGACGGGTCCAGACCCGGGCTCGTCTTCTGGAGATGAGGAGAAAAGGGCCGTCGTCAGAAACGTGCGACAGCCAGATGGCTCAAGCACCATTACGTCGCTTTTTGGCGTTTGCTTTTCGCATGGACAGCCAGATACCAAGGCTGCAGTCCATCGCCTGGCATCTGCAGATGGTGTCACTGTCGGCGTGGCAGTTTGTGGCCCAGCAAGCATGGTGTATGATGTAGGAGTTGCAGCAGCCGCGGCACAACTGCGCATTGTCCAAGGTCGGCCTGGTGCCACAGAGCTATTCCTCCACAAGGAGGCCTTCTCGTAAGTCAATGCCACTGAATAATCTCATCGCCACTAACATTCACAGGTATTGATTCCTGCTTTTCCTGCGCAGCGGCGGCTGGTGGCAACAAGGTCTATTGTATATACCCACTCATCTCCTAAGCAATATATCATTGTTACCGCCAACAACACGCTCATAGTATACAAAGAGCAGCTATCCATCTACAACCACGCGTTCCCCAACGCGAATCGTAGGGTGCTGGTTGGCTTCTGATGAGAAGCCTGCATCATCGTGTTTCATGTGTGCTCCAAAGTAAATCTTTCCATCAAACCGTCTCGTCTTGGACAAAGTAGCCAAGGGCTCTTGCTTTCGTTCTCCAGTCTCTTGATCGACACACACCATCTGGCAGCGTCTGCATGCGCCGAGCAGCGAGAAAGTTTGGACGCCGATGCGGACCTTGCGCCATGAATCTTCAGAATATGCCGGTAGTTGAACCCGGTCACCATCCTCTCGTGACCCCCCCAGTACAACGTTAGCTCTGAATGCCGCCGTCGCGGCTGGCGAACGGTCCTGCTGCACGATAGCCTCATTCAATGTGTCGAGACTGGCCGAATGAATCATAAGGATTGGGCTTTCATTGGACAACAAGATTCTCGTTTCCGTCTTACTCTGCTCAGAGTCCGAGTCTGGTGGCGATGGCACATCGTCGGGGAACGATCCAGGCAACAAGCGCTGAGCTTTGTCCGCTTGTTGGTACTTTTGCATTTTTGCCTTGTTTAGCCGGCTGCCAAGACCTCGGCCACCAGGCGGGAATCTGGCGAGAACGCACGGCACCCCGAGGGCCTGCGAAAAGAAACAATTCAGCTCCTCCGAGTTGTACTTTTGCGCCATGATTTCTTCGCCACACACTCTCGACTTGGTTTGGCAAAGGTTATCCTCGAAATGCGACGGATCTGCCGACAGTGGAACAGAAACTGATTCCGGGCTGCCTTGATAGTTCATGCGCAAAACTCCGGCATCAAAATCGAGAGTTGGTCGTAACAGAGCCATTCGTGGATATCTTTTTTGACTCAAAGCCTGTCCAGAGCCCTTGTGCAAAAGACACCACTCTCTATCCCAAGCAAGGCCTTCGGGTCTTATAGACCAGTCCATTCCTGCAGGCACTGCGAAACCCCCGCAGCTCTTGATTGGATAGACGGTGATGGCCTTGACCCGAAGTGACGGTCTTGTGGTCGCATCTCCTGAAGTCGGTAGCTCATCTGGCAGTTGAGGAGTGCTGGCTTCGACAAAAAACTCTTCGATAAATTTCAAGAAACCGTCAACGTCTACTTTGACGCTCATGGCACCAAGGCTAGCACGAATAACCCCTACGGGCTTGCCGTTCATAACATCATTATCGGATCCGCAACGAAATCCAGCCGAGAAATTCTTCCTCATCTCCCAGGGCTGCAGATCAAGGGCTGTAGCGATGCCTCCAGGGCTGCAAACACTTCCTGTTCGGACATGGATCTTGTTGATGATGGCAAGCTTCTCGAATTCGCCCAGTGTAGTCCAAGCGCCTAGACTGCTTCTGATGTTGAAAGACACCACTGGACCTGTAGGACCCGACATCCGATTCGGTGTGTACAAAGTACAGACTGGACGTCCATTTCCGTGATGCAGCTTCTCCAGCCCGGTATATAAGCGATGAGTTAGGTAGAAAGTATGCCTCGAGACATCCTCCATAGATCCAAACAGAGATGCATGGGTTGTGAGCGCGATCCCAGCTGCGATGATGTTGTGAAATGGCAGCGTGCCATCTTCTAGACGTTCGTGTAAAAAGGTATTCTTTCGCGCATGCCATTGCTCTCTCCCAACAACTACCATGTCGACGGTCCCCCCTCCAAAGTATTTCCGTTGGTCAAATAGATGCTCTGCCGACTTGCGGACGAGCAAAACGCCCAGATCCGGAAATCCGAATATCTTGTACAAACTCAAGACGACGAAATCGGCGGCAAAATTTGGGTGTGACATATTGAGCTGGGATGTCGCTCCAAAAGACGCAGCATCCAGGAGGGTATATATGCGATGTGCGGCGTTGATGTCTCTGGCCCACGACAAGGGATACCGACGACCGTCCATGTGCGATTGGGCCGAGTAAGTAAAAAGTGTAGTGGATGATTCATCATTCTCAACCGGGCTATCGCCGTTGATCCAATGTTCAACTTGCTCATCGTTGACGCATATGCTGCGCTTTGCCTCTTCACGGACGCCAACAAGGCTCGTGTGGCATGCCTGATGATAGACGTGACTGAAACCACCGGGGACACTGCGCAAGCCTTCCAGTACAAGTTTGATACCAGCAGTAGCATTGGCAACGAAAACAAGATCATACTCGTCCGGATTTGCGTTGAAGAATTCCAGTAAGCGCAGCCTTACATCCTCAACCTGGTCGGTGGAGAGTTGTGACGGTAGCGAGCCGGAATGTGGGTTGCCATAAAGCTCCGATGTCAGCTCAGCGGCAAACCGATCCATGAGCGCTTTCGATGGCACAGTCGCACCCGCATGATCAAGGTATATTGAATCTAGTCAATGTAAGCACAGTGTCAGGGCGTTTCATCATTGGTAGTACCATACCCTTGAGCATCGGAAACTGGACATCTCTAAGCTGCTCGATAGCTTCATTGTATCCATCTATTGCAGGATCCATGGTAATGCTGAGAGAATAAAAGTAGGGGCGGCATTGAGAAGTGGCGATATGGGCGTTGATCAGGCCTTGCTGCGCTGATACGCTTGGTGTCGGCCGCTTCCGATGATAACAACTGAGGCGAAAAACGTTACTCTGCGCTCTGCAATGAGGACTTCGCGGCACTCCAAGTATGATGGTGCATCTTCGTCCGAGTTAGTATAATTTCCTTTACCGGCCAAGATCTGGGGAATCCCTGGAACGAGTCGAGTTACTGCTGGTCGACGATTGACGCCGTGGGGTATCGGAGTTCGCCACTTTCCCCAGGCGAGCACAGTACACTGTGCGAATTACGCACTGTGACATTCCACATCCGGCAAACTTCAATTTCATTACCCTTTCTCATCACTATGATTCTCCATTGTGCAAGTGGCGAATTTGTATTAAATTCGTCAATGAGAAGGATCAAAAACTAAAAGTTGACGGCGCAATAACTGAGTGAGCTGTACTTACTCGTCGGCGGCCACGTGACCGCTCACAGCCTCCTTGCGCTCGTCATTCAAGACACGAAAACCCCGTCTCCTATCAGGCAGTTCAGAGGCTGCCATGATTATCCAGAAATCGTTTCCGAATAGCTGGTGGTGAGTCTGACAAGATCGCAGGTAGAATAATAACTGTGAATTAAACTTTCTGGCAACTTCTGGGTATCTGTCTCTTGTATAACTAGATTCATCCTGATTTTCAATTTAGACTTCGTTCCTTTGGCTGTGACTGTTGGTTCCTTGGGTCCGATCTCGACTGGGTACAAGTGCACAAGTTACTTGGAACATCCGTCAACCCTAGATGCAAACATAACTTCAAATCCACCATGTATTCGCAACGGTAACCCCAAAAGCTAGTATTGCTTTCAACACGCAGCGGGATGCTGTTAAACCTTTACCAACTCAAGGCTTTGCCGCGTCATATCTCGCTCGGACGAGGCCTCCTATCGGATACTTTGACGGAGTGTCGCGCCTGTAATAGTAATAATCGTAATCTCTTCCCCGGCGCGGGTCTCGCACCACAGCGCCCCAGCTTCCCTCCTTGACACCCTCGTCGGTGCCAAAGTCGGCCCAGGCGCGGACGCGCAGCAAGTTACCCTTCCAGGACACCTCATAGTCAACGGGGCACTGCATGCAGTGGCCCACCACCGGGAAGTTGGGAAAATGCAGGGCAATCTCGAGCGCGCACGTCAGCGTCATGGGCTCGCCGGACGCCACGAAGCGGGCCCCCTCCAACGTTTTGGACGCTTGGTGCTCGCAGACGGCGACCGCGCCGATCATCGACATGCTGAGCCCGCGTCGCCGGCTTCTGCTGTACGCAAAGGTGGTCAGCGTCAGAAACCGGCCGTCGACAATCTTGCACCACACAGTGTGCTTGGCAGAGCGGGGTACGATGCCGATGGGGTCCGTTGGAAAGACGGCGGTCCCGGTGTAGGGGGCCATGATAGCCTCGAGGTAGAGCTGGTGCTCCTTGAGGAGGTTGTTGCCTAGCCGGCTGAGCTTGACGGCGAGCTGTACGTGGCGGTGCCCCAGTCGAAAACATTGGGCGCGGTGGACGAAATGGCTGTAGAGAAGCCAGCACTGTATCTTGCGGCAGTGAATCTGTGACGTATCGCGCGGCGTGTCTTGTGTGCTCATGTCGTGCAGCTTCATACACGGCTCGCAAACCCAGCGGTAGGGCATGTCGCGTGCCAGACAGTAAAGGTAGTTGATGTATGACCTTTCGTCTGTGTCTTCAGCGTAGTTGGACTGAGACAGTAACTTGACAGCATCGCGCATATAGGAGCATGTAAGAGACAAAAGGGCTCGGTCTCGACGATGGAGGAACCTGATGATATCAAGGATTGTGTCCAAAGAGGTCCTCAGTAGTATGCTCGCAACGCTGGCTCCCCCGGGGCCACCAGAGCTTGGTTTGCTGTCACGATTGCTCATCTTCCCTCTCAACTTCAACAGTTTCTTGGCAAGCATATTGGCTGTCGTGTCTTTGTGGGCAGGCTGTGCCAGTCCAGTAATCGCAGCTTGTTTCAAAAGAAGAAGCGACGACGTGCTGCGTCCTTGCAAACGGAAGAAAATTGAAGAATGAAAGTTCACTGCTGAATTTTTATTCCCACAAGCCACATATAGAAATGACATCAAAGTCCAGCCACTATTGCTTGGCTTGCGCCGCGTAAAGTATAAACGACAAAGTGAATATTGAAAATGGGGTTCATCTGATTTACACTCTAAGCCTCAGCTCCTGGAATTCTCATCACTGTACTCCCCGACTATTTTTCTACCCGCCTCCACCCAGAAATACATGCTCTAGCGGGGCGACTAGTAATACAAACGACGCTCAAAAAAGTAGCGGCGCGACTGCTTTATCGGCGGACCTTGCTCGCGGCAGGGGGTTCGTAGGCGAGCTTTCTTGACTTGAGCCAAGCCCACTTGTAGCGCTTGACCCAGACACTAATGGCCCACAGGGAGGCCGTGACGACTAGAACCTTCATGCCCATCTTCTTGCGGTCATCCATCTCGGGTTCGGCGGCCCAGTTGAGGAACTCGACAACATCCTTAGCCATCTGCGAGGTGGAAGCAGGAGTCTCGTCCTCGTACTCGACGAGGCCATCGTAGAGGACGCGGGCCATGGCAATGCCGGTACCGGGGAAGTAGGGGTTGAAGTTCATGCCGGGGGCGACGGTAGCACCAGCAGGAGGCTCGTCAGGGTAGCCGGTAAGCAGCGAGAAGATGTAGTTGCAGCCGCCGTGGCGACCCTTGATAATCAGGCTCAGATCGGGCGGGAGGGCACCGTTGTTGGCGAAACGGGCAGCCTCTTCGTTCTTGTACGGCGCAGGAATGTAGTCGGCCAGCTTACCCGGGCGCATCTCGATCTCGCCCTGCTCGTTGGGTTCGTCGGGGTACTCGTTCTCTTCGGCAAGAGCCTTGGCCTCGTCGACAGTGAGAACAGAGCCAACAAGGGCACGGTAAGGGACACGGGTCAGAGAGTGACAGCTCGCGCAGACTTCCTGGTAGACTTGGAAACCACGGCGAAGACTAGGGCGGGTCAGCATTGTCGCGGGTGAGCATGTCAGGAGAGATCTTACGCCTGGTGATCAAAAGTCTTGAACCACTTCTCGTGGACCCAAGGGTATTGAGTAGGGTGAAGACTATCGTCGATGTTAGCTACAAGACCTAAAGTCGATAATAAATCGGCCTCGCGGTTTATGCCGCACAGCATAGCCGAGGCGTAGTCGCGGGAGCAGAGGCCGTCAATTCGCAGGAAAGCACGCACCCTTCCTCGGCCGGAGTCATGGCGTGGGCCACAGGTCCGTAGAGATGATAGTACCAGGCCATGGAGCCGACGGCGATGGTGGTCGAAGCAATGGCGGACACGTTGAGGCGGCTGGCGGAGGCTTCACCGGCACCCGAGCTGGTCGAAGCAGCACGCTAAAATAAAGCTCATTAGCACTCAATTGTGATACAATTGGTTTTAAATCGGCCCGGGGAGATGGAGTCGATGGGTTGGCGAAACGTTGTTGGTCCCTCGGCAATGGGACGACGCAGAGGCCCAGGTGTTGTTCGGGTGGCATCGAGGTAATCCGTACCTTTGTGACGCTGACGGCGCCATTGCGCAGCCCATTGAGGGCGCGCGGGGCGCGGAAGCAGGATCTCGCCAGCATGGTTGGCAAGTTGGATCGTAACCGCAGAAGGAGCCGCGATCAGGGTCGAGGTGTGGGAGGGAATTCGGTCTCGGGGGTCGGGAACGTCGAAAGGGCTCAGCAGGAGAGGATCATGAGCCTCGAGAAAATCCAGCGTTTCCGAAATGGGCCGACGCTGATTGGCTCAGGTCACGTGTCGGGAGTTCTCGCACCCAGAAAAGCTCCACTAGCTGGCAGAGCTGCCAGTGGCCTCTGACGACTGTATTACTCCGATGGAGCTGGCGCTAAGTAGCTACACGAAGCGGGTCGGAGGAAGTGTGGCTGGTACAGCCACACCAGGCTGGCATTTTGTTCCCTAGGCGATCACGCGGTTGGCAAAAAACAGGACGCCAAAATTTGGATCAGGAGTGATACTGCAATATACAAAAAAAAAAAAAAAAAAAGTAAGATAAATTAATAAAATAAAACAAGTAACAAGGTGATAAGAACAACTTGGTTAAATTTCTAGAAATACGTTACGTGGCGCCTTTCTATCGCCCGCCGTTATTTTAGGCTTGCCCTGGAGATGAGTACCTGTCCGTCGGTTGTGTGTGGCTGCTGCCGTACAAATGTAATTTACTGCAGGCAGTCTTTTGCGGTTTCTGCCCCTCCCCCGCCAACCCAACCACAAGCCAACGAAAGCTCTGGGAATATTTCCACCGCTTCTGATTTCTTCTTCTTCTTACTCAGCTCGTGCAGCTTTATCATTACAAAATGGTCGACTCGAAGAAGATCTTTTCCCTCGAGGGCAAGGGCCTGAAACTGACCACCGCTGAAGACGTCGAGCCTCATATCGCAGACCTACGCGCCAACGATGTCGAAGAGGTGCATCTGCTAGGCAACAGCTTGGGTGTCGAGGCCTGCAAGGTCCTCGGTGAAGTCCTCGCAACCAAGAAGAACTTGAAGGTATGAGGTCTCGAAAGCCACCCCCTCACAGAGCTCCATGGATCTAATAGCGCAGGTCGCCAACCTGGCCGACATCTTTACCGCTCGTCTGCTCTCCGAAATCCCCGACGCTCTCTCGCACCTACTCACCTCGATCCTGAACCTGCCGAACCTTCACACAATCAACGTCAACGACAACGCCTTTGGCCTCAACACGCAAGCGCCCCTCGTCGCCTTCCTCGCCGCGCACTTGCCGCTGCAACACCTCTACCTCAACAACAACGGCCTCGGCCCGCACGCCGGCATCCTGATTGCCAACGCCCTGTCGGAGCTGCACGCGAAGAAGGAGGTGGCCCGCAAAGAAGGCAAGACGGTGCCGGACCTCGAGACCGTCATCTGCGGCCGCAACCGTCTGGAGAATGGCAGCATGACGGCCTGGGCCAAGACGTACAGCCTGCACAACAAGATCAAGGTGATCAAGATGGTTCAAAACGGCATCCGCCAAGAGGGCATCAGCCACCTCATCGGCGAGGGTCTCAGGCACACCGCCGGCCTGCAGGTCCTCGACCTTCAGGATAACACATTTACGCTGCGGGGCTCCAAAATTTTGGCCGCCGTCGCCCCCCGCTGGGCATCGCTGCGCGAGCTCGCCGTGGGCGACTGCCTGCTTGGCGGCAAGGGCAGCGTGCTGGTTGCCAGTGCTCTCGCCCAGGGCAAAAACAGCAAGTTGGAGACGCTCCGTCTGCAGTTCAACGACATGACGCCCGCCGGCGTCAAGGGCTTCGCCGACGCCGCCAAGAACTTGCCTGCCCTCAAGCGCATCGAGCTCAACGGCAACAAGTTTGAGGAGGAGGACGAGAGCATCGCGGCTCTGCAAGAGCTGCTTGACGAGCGCAAGGAGGCTGTCGGCGGTCAAGTCGCCGCCGACGAGTGGGGTCTTGACGAGCTCGACGAGCTCGAGGGCATTGATAGCGACGAGGAAGAAGAGGAAGGGGACGAGGACGAGGAAGACGTCTCGCCCGAGGAGCGTGCCGATAAGCTTATCCGGGAGGCCGAGGAGGCGCAGGAAGAGCCTACAGTGCTACTGGAGGATAAGAATGTTGACGATCTTGCTAAGAAGCTGGAGAAGACGGGCATCTGATGGCACTATTGGCGGGCTTTTCACAAATGATACACTAGCGGTTGAAAATTAAGATTATGATTACGACATGAGATTGGGACAGGCAAACGTGGAATACCTCCTTCTGCGAAGCACATCAACTCTCCATCAAAGTAATACTAAAGTAGCACAACACAACAAGGACTAGATGGATACATAAGATGGCATGGAGTAGATGGTATATAGATAGAAAAGATGATATAAACTCGCGCGAATAAGCAAACTAAATGTTTCAAGGCAAGATAATGTATATGAGTATTGCAAGGGTATCTCCTCGGGCTGCCAGATTAATTGTCCTATGGAATCTATAATCATCAAGGTCCAACAGTGCCATATTTCCATGCTGCGATTATCATCCTCCGTTGCTGAAGCAAGTGCGATTTCTCTGGGTATCTGCGGCTTTCATATTCCGACGCTGCAAAGCTAAGGGCCGTTGGGCCGTAACATGGTCATTCAAAACACAAAAAAAGGTATCACGGGCGTGGGATTTTGCGTTACATGAGGACATCCATGGCCTCGGCACCTCGGAATTGCTCGAAAGCGCCATATTGCGATGCCATTTCCATCTGCTGCTGCTCGCGGACAAAATCGGGGCCCATGTAGATTGGGTCAACGGCCTTGTTGTAAGTGGCAGCCGCGCCCAAATGACAGTAAGCATTGCTAACCCGCTTGTCGGTGTTGCGCTCGTGTTCCCGACGCATGAGCTCCTCGTAGCCAGAGGTCATGTAAGGCTCGGGCTCGGAGGGCTGCGTCCAGTGCCCGCTGGCAATCTGCTCCATGGACGGCTCCTCGATTGCGGAATTCATTTGCTGTTCGCGTTGGTAGCGAACCCGGGCGAGGTGCTCCTCCTGGTCGAGGGACGTGCTGCTCCAGGCGAGTGCGGGAATATTCTGGGCTCCGTTGGGAGGGCATATGCTCCAGAGTTCCAGAAGCCGAAGCTTTTGGGCATCGTCTGCCGTCTTGAAGAGCTGAAGCTGAGAGGGTGTGAGGAGAGACGGCTCGACGCCGTGGCTGCGAAGAAGAGCTTCCGCTTGAGAAACATCATTTTCGAGGGGGGCCGAGGAAGGTCTCTGGAAGGCCTGGCGGGCTGCATTTTCAACATCTTGGCTGCGAGGCTTGAAGACGTGGTACGAGTGCGTGTAGTGCTGCGACGCTGAGTAGACGGGCTGAGATGGGGCGGGAGCAGCCTGTTGCTGGTGCTGCTGAGCCTGCTCGTTGGCCATGGCGGCCTGGAGCTCTGGGTTGAAAGTGAGGTTACGCGAGAAGAGAGCGAGCAATTCGTCGGGAACTTGCATATTGCCCTGCATGTGAGCCTGGGTAGGCATCATAGTCTAAGTGCTGCTGGTTAGCTGTGGATGGTGGCAAGAGGCGCACAGTGGCGAGCTACCTCCATGGTGTTTTTTTCTTCTTTTCTTATTCACAAATATTGAACAAGTCAAACGGTCCGGGCAATCAAAGTCGCCGGTGTCTTGATCACGAGTTGCACGCAGTGAAAAGGGTCTGGATCAGCCACGGGCGGGGAGGGGCAGTGCGTGGTGGCAAATGATGTCGGCAAGGCAAAGTCTACGAAGAGAGGAGCAAACGATATTCCGGGCGCAAGAAAGAATTCGGAACCGAGCTGTAGAAAAGCGGCGTTTAGAAAGTCGCAAGAGATATGAAGAAGAGACGGAGAAAAAAAAAAAGGGCGGCGAGATGCAGCGTCTTTGTATCACGGGCCGACGTGCGTTGGGCACCAACTGTGGTCACAAGCGGATCGGCGGGGCTCAGGAGGGGGACGGTGAGGCAGCAATGCAAGCTGCAGACGCGGTCAGTGTGAGGAGAAAGAAAGAAAAAGTGAAGATGATCTGAACAAGTCTGGGAATACGAAATGAGATTTGCCGCGTTTTGGTCGTTTCAGCAGGCAGCTATTGTCAGGGGG
>JAPFRM010001183.1:0-22825 GCA_030778325.1 Beauveria medogensis | reverse complement strand
CTCCCGCGATGCCGAGTTAGCCGTGTCCCTGCAATCCCTGCCCGCATACCGCACGAATGGTTCGACGGGGATGAGCGGCGCAGAGAATCTCGGTGGAGCTGGCCCGGAGCCGAAATTGCCGCCCAGGACGAATCAGCAAGCGTCGGGACCGCCTTTAGTGCACAGACGGGTACGCAGTAAGCCATCACAACTTTCCTTCTTTCAAGCAACAATGCCTTTTAACGTTTCGTGTAGAAGCAAGTTTTCACTCATTCAGGGGGCGATGGTAGCTGTGATGAGGGGCAGATCAAACTCGGGCTGATGATTCGAGGTAACCGGCCGGTGTGTATATACCCTGCTTCTCATCGCTGCGGGAGTTTTTGTTATTTTCATTATGCTTGTTTTCATACATGAATTCTACCGAGATACAGGCTCACGGTAGAGACAAGACGCCCTGACGCCTTGTGCTTGTTGATAAGAGAAAACTTACTTTGCTGGTCAGCTTCCCTGTCCTGCCAGCGGACCTCCGATACATCTCGGCTTCATCATGTCCGTGATCGTCGGTTGGATAACCAAATTCCTACATCTATCTTGCTTTTTTCAAGAGACGATACTAGCGGAGCCGAGAGTTGGCTGGTTGTGGATTAGCATGTAGCTTTTTGCTTGCTGGATTGACGCCCTGTGCCTTCTACAGAGTCCCCCGCCATCTTGACAACTTGGCCGAATCCCTTCGTGACCCCTCCTTTATTAGTTACATATGTCCTTGTTGCTCTCCACCAATATCCCCCGTAATGCCCGCAACCAGGATCCGCTTGCTGTCGTCACCGCGGGGTCATTGTTAAACAATGTAGCGTGCATTCCGTTTCAACTGAGCTTCGCTACGGGGAAGAAAAAAAACAAAGAAATGGAGCATTTGCGAGAGTCTCTTCGAATGTGAGTTGCCCGTGACTTCAAGATTTGCGTAAAACGAGCACTCGCATGCCTAGATGATGGATGCCTTGGGTTCGGGTACGAAGCAGTCCGGGGTATCTCGGCACTGACAGATCGCTGTATTGAATTTCTAAATAGGAAAAAACGAAGCAGAGATTCGACAATGCAAAAAAAAAAAAAAAAAAAAAAGAGCCTGACCGTGAATACGAACGAGCTAGAATGTGTTTGCTGAGAGATTTCTTGGCGACGAGCCTCAAGCGCCGCAGAGGCTAGATCGACAACTGCCAAGACGCCAAGTTTGAACTTGTCCGATCGATGAGCCCGCAGCCAAAAAATTTCTAACGACTCAAGTCTGAGCAGGTTCAACCAGCATTTGTTCTTGAACAGGGAGAGGAATTACGTGGCTTCTACAGTAGATAAAATCTCGCCTCAAAGTGTCATTGACTGCCGCCAACTACCAATCTAGTCTCCGATATGCAGCAGCGCCGCCGACGAATCCGGCACATGCACCGTCACCACCCCTCCGCTCTCCTTCACCGTCTCCCCCGTCGTCACATTGCGGAGCCTCACCGGCCTTCCATTATCCAGCTCGTAGTTGTAGCTCCAGCCGTCGTACGTGATGCCCGTGATGGCGTCGCTGCCGTTGGCCATGAGCCGCTGCACTGTAGCCGGTCTGCCCACGTGGCCGACGACAAAGGAAAAAGGCCGGCTTGGGCGCGGCTTGGGCGCGGGCAGCGGATCGACTCCCGCGCCGTCCTTGGTGGTGTTGTAGCCGCGCATGTTGATGGCCAGGACGCGGCGCAGGCAGCCGCCCTCGTGGATGACGTACGCGGCCTCGGCGTCGGATGCGAGGGGCAGCGAGGTCACGCTCAGGTTGCCGCGGAGGAGGTTGCCCAAGGCGCTGGCGGCGGCGACGTTGCCGTAGTAGGGCGCCTTGGTACCTTTGGGGGCTTTGTGTGTGTCAACCGGCTGCCAGCTTTGATACTACCGTCGTGTTAGCGGAGCGACAACCATCTGTGGCAGCTTCACATCTTGCTATGAACGGAAACCTACACGGTAGTTGGTGCCTTGGTGCATGTGCACGCGCTGGTACCCGGCAGCCGCAGAGTACAGGTTAAAGTCGAGACCCCAGAGCGCTGCACCAAACGAGTTGGACAGGCCCGGTTTGCCCTGATTGTACAGCGAGTTGGTCTCGCCAAAGATGAGGGGCGCCGTGCCCTTGCCCGCGGCCACTATCTTCTTGTACTGCCGAACCTGCTCATCGACATCGCGCGTGGTGCGGGTGTGGTTCATGAGCGTGTGCTGCAAAGTCACGCCCGGCGAGGCCGCACCGTCAATGTAGCTGTAGCCAAGTCAGTCGGAGTGGCCCATTAGTTCCACTCATCAAAACTTCGAGGGGCGCTTACTTGTGCACCGAGTAGGTGTTGATGTCATTGTTCTCGTCCAGTCCCAGCTTCCAGACTTTGACAGCTGGGAGCGACGACACCCTATCGTCATACGACGGCGCCATGAATGTCAGGTACTTGTCCTCCAGCTCCGGACAGTGCTTGCGCATCTGCCTGCGAATCTCGGCCGTGCCGTTCCGCCATTCCCTCACATAATCCTCGGCATCCCAGCTTGTGTTGCGCGGCCTGTATTTCCCGCCGAGGTTAAAGTTGTTGGGCTCGTTGCCGTACTCGTAGCCGTAGAACCGGTCGCGGCCCAGCGCTTTGCACGCGAGCGGCGCCGTGTCGACAAGCGCCTGCCAGCCTTCGGCCGAGACGGCGCCTTTACCGAGGTTGAAGCCGTGGGAGAAGCGCACGCCCGGAAGGGTCTGGTAGGATTCGAAAAATGAGGGGCCTAGATAGATGGTGGTTGGGTAGTCGTTGGAGCGCTGCGGGTCGTAGGTGCCGTTGATTTGCGTGCGCAGCGAGGCATTGTACAACGCGTAGTCTTGGGTGTTGCCGCCGACGCGGAGATACGGCTTGCTGCCGGCGATGTTGCCAATGTTGGTGAGGAGGTTGTCGGTGAACGTGTTGGGGTTGGATTTGTTGCCTGGGAGAAGAGTGAGTGTGGGCAGGGGGCTGAGGGCGGAATCAGGAGATAAGGGTACCGGCAAAATCGGGAAAGGATGACAGCTCAATGGAGTAGCTGATGAAGGACTGGCCAGGAATTGAATCGACATTTGGGGCATTCGGAATACGAATAGGCTCGGTGGTAGCACCTGCTACGCTGACAGCGAGAAGAGCTTGCTTCCACATGTTTGTTGCGAATGGCTTCAGCGGTCGATACTGAGATATCCTTTGTCTACCTACCTCGTTACCTGGCTGTCGCCTTGTTATATGTCCCAGGAGGTCAAAAGCCGCTTACCTTTTGCCATGCTTTCGGTTGCCACTAGAAGCAACTAATATGCAAAAGATGTGGCCAGAGCGAGAAATGACTGGAGGATCTGCGTGCAACCATATCATGATATTGGCATCCGTGCGATGCACTCTGGCTGCAAACAGGGATTCCCCGCCTCAGTCCGGGAGCATCACGGCAAAGGACCTTCCATTCAGAACCCTCCAACCAAGGAAAAGCATGGAGTCAAGCTGCATGGCTCGATGCGAGATACAACGTTGCCAAGAGCGTGGAGCAGAACCATCTGTGCTGTGATTGATTAATAACACCCGGCGGCTGAAAGATAATGCCGTGCACCACAACCGACGGGCCATTTTAGCACTATTGTCTTTGAAGGTAGTGCTCATGCGATGGTTTGAATGCTGAATGCTTTCTTTCCTTCTTCTTCTTCTTCTTCTTCTTCTTCTTCTTTACATGTATATATTCATGCTGCCAGAGACGAGCATTTCTTGACTAAAGATTAATTACTGTTTCTATTGCAGGCCATGTCCAGCTTGCTTGGATGTTGGTGGCCCCTGGGCGTTGTTAGCGGTTGGCCGCTGTATTTGGCCTCAAAGTCTGCTCAAACCATAAGGTAAGGCCGCTGTACTTAGCGTTGAAGATGCGGCGCTTCTAGTTACAGCTGACTCATCACCCTGCGATTTGGCTGCATCTAGATCAACCTCGGGTAGATTTCCAGATGATAGCATACCAAGTAATCATAGAGAGCAACCTCAATTGGCTCAGACTAAACCATATAACGCGAACATGGTATTCCTTAGAACACCCACGATAACCTCGGCGCCCATCTCACCTGAGGCCCAAGCCGCCTTTGGCTCTCGCACATCACCACTATGGTGCCGTCAACTCCTCGTCGACTCGCGGCTTTTACCCGTCCTTGTTAGCTGGCGCACGCGCGACCGCGCTCACACCAACGAGGACTCGTACCTCTCCGGCGTCATGAACGGCCCTGACACCATCCACGCCTGGCACACCCTCTACCGTCCCCTCCCGGACACCAACGACGACAACGGCACGAGCCCGCTGGCCGGCGAGCTGCTGTGCCTGTTTGCGCTCGGTAGCGGCGTCAACGGCCACGTCGACGTCGCCCACGGGGGGGTCACGGCGGGCATCCTCGACGTCGCCATGGGCACCACCTGCAGCATCTTCAGCACAGAGGGCGACAGCAATTTTACGCTGGAGTTGAATATCCGGTACAAGAAGCCGCTGGTGACGCCAGGCGTGTACCTCTGCAGGGCGTGGCTGCAGAGGCGGACGACGGGCCGCAAGGCTTGGCTGCAGGCGCTCATTGAGGATGGCAATGGTGAAGTGTATGCCGAGAGCGATGCGTTTTGGCTCGATGTACCGGCAAAGCCAAAATTATGATGCGCCTGGAAAATAATTATTATGAAGAGAAGACGTAGGCAACGCATAGACGATATACAGAACAATAATAGCACAGCAACTTCCGTGTCACCTTGCATGACTACTGAATGTCAGGTATAATATGCAAAGCGTAATCATCGTCATTATGCAATATTGATGTATGCTACTCAGGTAAGTGAGAAATCGAAAAAAAAAACTCCCCGACGCCAGTACAATTTATAGTCAGTTCAAAACCCCTCCATCTCTCGCAGCGCCGCCTCGTCGTCGTCCCAACCCGACTCCGCCGGCTTGCTCGCACTCGGGTTCCCAAAGATGCTCTTCACCAGCCCTGCATCCTGCGCTCTCACCTCGGCCATCAAATCATCTAAATCATCGTCGTCATCGCCTTCTTTTTCCGGCGCTCGCTGCGCCGGCGGCGGCCTACGGTCGTGGTCTTGCGCCTCGGCCATCAGCGCGTCCAGGTCATCGTCGTCGGGCGCGTCCGGCTGCAGCGCCGTGAGCCCGGATCGCGGCCCCGCGCGCGGCGTCACATTGTACAAGTCGTCGTCTTCGGAAAAGTCATCCGGGTGCTGGTCGCGCGGCGGCGTGCTGGGTGCCGGTCCTGCGCGGTCCTGGATCAATCGGCCAGCAGACGGTCGCTCAGGCAGGCTGACCGCGGTGGCGGTGTCGGGACCGTCTTCCAGAGGAAAAGGGTCGTCGTCGTCAGCGGCGAGGCCAAGATCTGCGGGTTGGGGCCTGCCCTCATTGAGCCACTCGTTGCGTGCGGTCATGAGGCGCTTCTTGTGACCGGCTTTTTCGACCATGGCCAGGGCGTCGAGGAAGCGCGCTTTGGGGTAGAGGTCGTCGAGCCAGAGCTGATAGAATGATAGAAGTCGTGACATGTCGGAGAACTAAGATTTTGCCAGTTAGTCGCTAGGAGTCTAGATTCTTCCGAGTACTCACCTCGTGGCCTTTGCCCTTGAGCTTGAGCCCGTGTGCCCGTTTTCGTAGCTTCGGGATGCCAGCATCACTCAAAAGCCTGGTGCATTACTGTGAGCGAGAGTAACAAAACTTTAGCCAATTACGGCCCAAGTAATTCATGACACACCTATCCTCATCAAGCTTTACAGTAGGTGCTCTAGCTCTTTTCTGCACATCCACCTCTTCGTCAATACCGAGCCCAGCATCGTTGCTTTTGCGCTTGTTCTTGGACGTTGGGCTGGGTGTCGCAAACGGGTCGTCGGAGAGGTCCTCAACATTGTAGTTATCCAAGTCATCATGATTGTCCTTGCCGGACGTCCTGGTGGCGGATTTCGTCGCCGACGGCATTTTTACTTGCTGTGCTCGATATATCCTCACCTGAAGCGACCACTTACACGATGGCACGCGTTGGGGAGACGCGATGGTGGGGCATCAATTTACACGGGATTGGTCACGTGTGCTACATGGGTGGTGGATCACGTGCCTCAATACTGAGGCACATCCATTGCTGAGCTTCATCATGGCATTCATTGGCTGTATGTAATCCATGAGCAAAGGTCTTGGGCACCACCACGCAAACATGTCGGAGACTACGACCAAGCAGGCGCCTGCGTCCTACGTCGGCACGAGCAAGATTGTCCAGACGGACTATCCGGTACGTTGCGGCAGCTTCAATACCGTCAATTGATGAAATTTGCTGACCTGGCGGCGTAGCTCATCGACAACGACCCGTATGTGCTTTCCATGCCCCGATGGCCACGATTCGACGTCTAAACCGATGGGAACTATCATATGGGATCAATTACTCCTTGCTGACCGTATTTCGATCTGTTTTGCAGCCATTTCAAGCGTGTCGTTGGATATGCCCGCAGGGAAGATTACATTGCCGGTGCTCTCGCCGCTGCGTTTGCTCCGGCTGCGCTCTACACGCTGGAGAAGTTTGCACCCTCACACGTCGGCCGCGGCGGCTTCGGCAAGGCTATGCGCCTAGCCGGCTTTGTCGGTCTCGCCGGCGGCTTCCTCTGGTTCTACCAGCGCTCCGCCCGTACGTTGACGACCAGCCTCCAATTCCCGATACCACCGGCGACGACGAAGACGAAATGCTAACACAGCTATAGTGCGATTCTATGGCGCCACCGAAAACGCGAGAGAAGTCGAGATGGACATGCGCGAAATGGTCGCCAAGGTCCAGGCCGGGCAGCCGCTGTACGGCGAGTCCAAGCTGAGCCCCTACCTGCAGGGCGTGGCGGCGCGCCAGAGCCGGTACTCGGCGCTTTTCATGGCGACGGTACCGTGGTTTAACTTTGTAAACCACAACCAGCACGGTGTCGACACGGCCAAGTACTACCGGCAAGCGGAGCGGGAACTGGAGGCGGCGAAGAATTAGATGGAAGGTGTGAAGTTGAAGAGAAGGTCGTTTTATATTTTGCCATCATTCCTGCGTTGGGGACAGAGCGTGTATATTACAGGGTGGTAGAAAACCTACAGATTATATTTCTTTGGTTCCCTAGGCGTGCGTGAGGCGCATGTTGCTGACAATTAACAGGACGACTAACACGCGACTGACATGACGACAGACGAGTCGGGATGGTGATGGGAGATGCAGACCCGGTCAACTAAATAAATGAGCACACAAGTTGTGAGGCGCATTCCGATTGTGGTAGCAGTACGACGGTTTGCAGGCACTTCATACATGATGCGACGCCGGGTAGAAGAGAGCTAGACCTGCACAGTGCTCGCATTTCAAATCGCCGACTCAAAATTGTGCGTTGCTTTGCGATTCTCAACCCTTCTTTTTCGTCAATGCACATGCCCGGACACAACAGGACTCGCAGTCACCAGCCGCGAGCTGCATGCCCCCTGTGGCGAGTCTTCCTCGCCTCTCATGCTGCGGACCTCTGAGCAGTTACCGAGGCTTGCTGATCTGACCATTGATGCAGCCCAAGTGGCCGCTTAGTATCTGAAAGAGCTCGGCCCAACACCTTTTTTTCGCGGCACAGTCTCCGACTAACACGAACCTGTTTACAAGGCCAGCATGATATTGACATCAACGAATCACAAGTAAACAGGTAAACACAAAAAAAGAAAAAACAGGCTTCAGAGCGTCAACCTCTTCCATGAAGCCATCATCGTCGCTACCCAAGCCCTTGGGCTGCCATGCCCGACGGCTGGCTAAGTTGCCCGATGTGACGCTGATGAAGTCATGGGTGCGACGTCCCAGCACTTGTCATGCCGGACTTCACCTGTTTTTCTCCCCCAAATTCAGAGATACGTAGCGGTGAGGGATGCGGCGAGACAATCCGCGAGAATTAGAAACAATGGTATATCATTACGCTAGCTCTAGCGGCACCGTCAGGGTCTTACCAGTGGAGGTGTTTATCGTCATGTGCGTGCTGTGGCTCTGGGGTAAAGTTAGCAGCCTCGCCGATCTGACGACGTCAATCATGTGCTTGCCCAGACATTCGCAAAGAGCCTTACAACATATTCAAAGCCAGTTTCTTCTTGCGTATTTGGGGCTGATGCAGTTTCAGGTTGATCACCTGCGCTGCTGCATCGTAATTGCCTCGTAACACAGGAAACCTCACATCGGGTTTCGGAAGCAGCAGTATTGTAGTTGCATAAAACCATAATGCCGCTCACAGCTTCAACTTCGAATAATGAATTTTCCCCCTTACAGTAAAGAACCAGTCAGCACGCCCTAACTCTATTCGATTTGCCTAAAAAGTTGCGCTTTGCGATCTACGACTTGGCTCTTGAAGCACCACAGTCACTGTACATGTTGCAAGATGCAGCGGCGATGGCTTTCACTGCTATCCACGTGTCACCAATTACGTGACGAGGCAGCAACTGTTGTGTGCGGCGCGAACAACTTCAATCTGGTAAGCACGGGTTCGAGAGAAGTAGAAACTCTCGGCTCATTCCTCTGCTGTATCGGATTGGACAATTCAACAACACTCAGCACTTGTCCTCCTAGTAAATATGCTGTGCCCGTAGCAGTACTTGCTTAAAAATGACGGAATAATTGTGCGCTTCATAGCCATCAGGAGGCAGCTGGTGCATTATGTTAAATCGATGATTAGATGAATAAAACTTGCAGTAGAAGGCATAATTCATTGAATGATGGCGGAGAAAAACGACGTGTTGTCGGGAGGCTGGCAACTGGTTCTGGGTACAATCACCAAGCGAAATATGTGTGGGGCCGCTGAGTTCTGTACCTAGTGCTATAATAAGGGGGGATATCAGTACCTTAGTAGGTACCTAGGCGCTACAAAAGTCTGGCGCGTCCATTCTTTGAGCGTATAACTCAACAAGTTCACTTGTCTGCGTGGCACATCATTTCCTAGTCAGTTAGCGGCTTCATCTTTTTACATTTTTAACGCGAAGCTTGGCCTCAACTCGCGCTGCAATGTGCAGAATAGAGCATGACCTGCCCGAATCCGCGACCTATACAAAGCAGAGCATCTGCGACAATACTTTAGATGATGCGCAGTTGGCGACACGATGCCCGCTTGACAACGTGCGATGCAGCGTCGTGACAAGCCCCCCTCGTTATTCCGCCGGCCAGCTCGACCGCCTTCCTACCGAGATTCTCTTTCAAGTCCTGCTATACGCTGATATCCCATCGCTGACCGGTTTCCGTCGCGCCAATCGCCGCGCGATGGAGCTCGTCGACTCAGTACCCCAGTACGCTGCCATCATCAAGCATTGTCCTGACGTTATCCGCGCCATTCTCAGCATCCAGGCAGACGCATTCGACTGCGATTTACTCTATAGAACCCTGAGAACAACGCGATGCTCTACGTGCGAGCGCTTTGGCGACCATCTCTATCTCATTACCTGCCGCCGAGTCTGCTACTTCTGTTTTACCCGACGGCTGGAATACTGTCCCCTAACAATGGGTCGCGCTTTACGGTTCTTCAAGTCTGATAAGACGCAGTCGCGCAGTGCTTTGAATAGTCGCCAGCGACTATGTGCTTTGAATCCCCCAACTGTTCTGAGCCTGCCAGGGCGGTACTGTGATGCCTGGACCCGTGCAGGGGGTAATTTGCAGCGGACGCGCCTTCAACTCTTTGACCGGCGTGCAGTGATGCAGGACAAGGCAGAATCTGATCTCACGAAGCCTGACAAAACTACCAGGGAACCCCGAAGGTTCATGGCCATAATTACCGCACCAAACTTGTTTGATTTCGGTCGGCAGGCTGACTGGGGCTACTTCTGTCTTGGCTGTAAAGAGGAGAAAGAGGAAAAAACGAGGCACTTCAGGATCAAATATACAAGAGAAGAGATATCGGGTCACATTGCGAGGTATGGTCCGGTGAAGGAGATGCCAAGGATACCCGGCAGGTTTATGCATGTCGCTGAAGACTAATAGCGAGATAAAGCTCTCCAAGTAAGAATTTACTGCTCCGCCTTCGCCAATGCCTCTATGTCCTTTCCTGTCCTTTCCCGTCCTTCACTTGCCCCTAAAAACATGTATCTCACCCACAAAGCTTTCTACCATATCGCCGTCGCACTCTCAGCGGCGCATTTCATCTTTGCCGGGCTTCACCATGTGCCTGCTACACATATGAACGGAATCGGTCAGTGGCTCGCTTCTCACTCGACTGCATCTGACGTTTGTACCCTGACGCTCCGGGCACTGCTTGAACTCCTCCGGCTTCTTGCAACCACAGGTATACTTGCGGTAAAACTGTGTGCACATAATGTAAGATGCTGTATTATGCAACGTTGTGATTTTGCTGCGTGGGGGGGTGTTGCGGGATAGGATCTAAGTCGCGACACCAAAGGTTAATATCTAAACTTCGAAACCGCGGCATGTCGGAGAACGTTTACCAACAAGGTAATTGTCAAATACCTGCGTATTCAGAGACGACAACAAGTTTGAGAATAGAGTAGATGGGAGACATCAACCGAGTGCTAGGTTCCCAAGGTAGCTGTCTGGGAGTCTTACTCCTGATACTTATGTCCCTAACAAATACCCGCCTAAGTGCGTCGATTTGTCCTTGAATATGTTGGAAGCGTATAGGCATACTTACGGCTCACTTGAATCTCCGATTGGCCATCAGTTGCCCGTGACGTTGGATGGCCAGCTGTCGAGGGCCACACGAAAAGAGCAATGAACCAGGTAATATTGGTGGTCCAAAGCACCAGAGTGACCTTACGAAACGAGGTGGAGACACACGTACTTGCATTACTCCGCCGTTGTGATAAGTCGGTAGCTTAGGAGATTCTTTCACAACCTACCATTACGCGCCGGGAGGCCCTCTAATAAATGTGGCCGTGGCTTGAGATCAGGCCATGCAATCTAGTTTCGGCGGTACATGAAACACGCTATTGGCTTATTCGTAGTTATATCGTGGCCGCGGGTTTATGGTCGCCGCCACTAACTATATAGTATCTAGCCTGGCGCCTGGGAAGGTCTGGCACGTATACGCCGCGCTTACTCACAACTGAAGATTACTGGCCAGCACAATTCCCTCACAATCATACATTATGCACCAAGAGACCCTCAACTGTGGCCGTGGCTTAAGGCCGACGTGTGCAACAGTTTAAGTCGGCACGGGGAGTACGCTGATTGGGCTCTTTTCTGCTTCGGGATCAATTCCGCAGGTTGAAGCAGGGTATTCATACTTTAGACCCTAGAAAATCACTGCCCCATATCTCATCTCTCCTTTCGATTCTCAACATCATCTTTCTGCGCCATCTCCAAAAATCATACCGCACAGCCGCTGTTGGCATTCGGAGTCCCCGCTAAGCCATCTCGCAGGCATCACTTGTTGTCTTGACCACGCCTCTCCGTCATGATAGCAATTGAACAGAGAAACGCCAACGTTCGACTTCTCGCATGTCTTGTCGATGAAGATGACATGACTGATGGCGATTATCGCTTCCTTGTCGACGGTCAGTACGTGAAGTACGTATCCACGGCGCCGGGCACGTTTCGCGGTGCTGAGGATGACCGCACATTCGAGCCCGTCCTGCTTGGCGAGCTCTTGCCGGAATTTCCAGCAGGACATTGGAATAGCGGTCACGTATCCAGAAGCCCTGAGACAGGGAGAGCTACTTTCATCAGAACTGATACAGTGCCTTTTGCCGGGGTAGAGAATCTCTGGCATCCTGCAAAGCTCAATGAGCTGGATTTCACGCGGCAGGACCGAGTAAGGCAGCGAGTCCATGTTTCGACGCATCCTGAAATCAATGACGGAAGACCTGTACTCATCAAGCTCGCGGTTTGGCCCTGGGAAATTCCCTCCATTGAGATGGAAACTGCCGCCTACCAGTGGATCAGTGACACCGGCATTGGCCCCGAGTTTCTGGGCCATCTCACCGAAGGCAAAGACGGACGAGTGGTTGGTTTCGTTACTGAGTGGCTGGAACGCGCGAGGGCTGCGGGACCAGGGGACATTGATGGCTGCAGAAAGGTTTTGGGTCGGCTGCATAAGCTCGGTATCAGGCATGGCGATATCAACAAGCATAATTTTCTTGTGCGGGATGGACATGATGTGGTCTTGGTAGATTTCGAAGTGGCAAAGAGGGGGTGTTCGTCGCGAGAGCTCGAAGACGAGATGAGAGCCCTCGAGAGCAGCCTGGAGGAAACGAGCTACCTAGGCGGCGCTGAGCCCATTCATGAATGATAGATGTAGTTGAGAATAGGGCTTTGACATAGTGCGAACGAGCCGACCTAGCTACCTCTCGAGTTCAATCCACTTTCGGTAACGTGTATCAAGGCGCTGTAGGCCGTTACCTATTTATCAACTCAATGGTGGGCCAATGCTGCCGAGTAACAATGTTTTCTGACCAAAAGTCACTGTGATATAGGATCTAAGGCGCGGACACGGATGACTCACCTATACAATCTTGAATAGCATTGATATGTCCCATTATAGTTTTCGCAGTGCATTCTATAAATGTAAAGAATCTGTCTAGTGTACCCTATAAGTCAATGACTCTTCGTGTGCTGTCAATCAAACAAGCTAAGCCGGATAAGGTTTCTGTCCATGCCAATATTCATCCCTCATCAATTGTCGTAAAATTGCCATTGCCATTCTGTTTTGTCATTACATCGTCATCATTACAAGGCATCCATCCGCTCTCCCTTCCTCATTACCGCGGCTGCGCCACCTTCCTCAACATGTAATCCATGCCCGACTGCATCAGCTTATGCCGTATATCGCTACCTCTGCCCTCACTCTTTGCCCGGCCGCCGCCGCCGCCGCCACTACTCCTTTCCTTGCCGCGATCCTGGCTATGATCCCGGCCTCGATCGCGACTACTGCTGCGGCCACGGTTACTACGACCACCACCACCACCACCGCCACCACCACCCTCGTCCTTTTTGGCGGCACCACCTCCACCCATGAAGCCGTCCATCAGCGCGGCGCCAAGCGCGGCGGTCGCAACTTTGGCGCCCTTGGCACCGAGCCATTCGCCCTGCGCGCCGCGATTATTCATGGCGGCGGTAGCGCCGGCTGAGAGCGCGGTGCGGGCGCCGGCCTGCACGAGCGGGTTTTGCCACCACTTGGCGGCCGTCTGCGCTGCGGGCATGGTCGAGCTGCGGACCTTGGCGCCAAAGCCTTTGGGAGCGGCAGCGCCACCGCTGCTCACATGTTTTTCGCGGCCGCGGGACGGCTCTGCGGCGGCAATCTCCTTGCTCGAGTGCTTGGCCTTGCCGTGGGAGCGCGAGCTGCTGCTGTGGCCGGCGTGGCGGTCGCGGTCCGGAGCGTCGGCCAGGTCGCGCGTCTTGGTGCGGCTGCCGTGGGGAGGTGACGGGTCGTCGCGGCCACGGCTCTTGGCGTAGCCTCCGTGGCGGTCTCGGTCTCGGTCGTCGCGCGCGGCGTAGTCTCTGCTCTTGTGATCTGGCGAAGAGCGTCTGTAGCGGCCGGGGTCTTCTGCCGTCTTGCTACGTTGGTGACGGCGGGGGTCGTCGTCGTAGCGGTCGCCAGCACGGGGAGGGTGGTAATCCCGGTCGTGGCGGGAGGGGCGCGGATCCCTTACATCTCTCGCGTTTCTGGCATCTTTTGTGTCTCTAGGATCTCTCGCGTCTCTGTGGTCTCTGGGATCGCGGCGCGAATCTCCACCGCGGCGGTCCTCGTAGCGGTAGGACGGCGGGGGAGAACGGGCGCGGCGCGGTTCGCTTTGGCGGTGAGAAGAGCCACGAGGTGCATAGTCGTCTTCGCCACCGCGATATCTGCGGGCCGCGGCGGCGGCGCCTCTGTCGTCGAATTCAGGGGGTGGGCCGCGGTGACGCTCCGATTTGCTGCGACGCGGAGGCGGCCCCGCGGGTGCAGCGTCGCTGGCGTCCCAGTAGGGCGGGTTGCGACCGTAATAGCCGTCTTGGGCGTATGGGTCGTCGCGACGACGCGCCATGGTTTGTGTCGAGGTTGAAGTTGGTTCTGAGGGGGGGGGAAGGCTGTATGTGAATGTGAGCGAGATATGTATGTGGCGTGCGTCTTCACCTCTAGCTATATTTATAGCGCGAGTGCTGATCAAACAAATCGGATCGAAGACGATCCGGGAGCGGGCGCGGGAGGGACAGGGTGGAAGTCAGCAATTAATACTCTTGCCCGGAGAATTTTCTTTTTCCGTCTCGCCTCGAAAGATATTCCAGTACTGGGCGATCCCATGCAGCAAAAAGCCACGAGGCAGCCAGAGGGGGAAAAGGGACCAGCTCAGGCGGCAGCGTAAATCAGGCGGTGGGCGCAGCCGGCGTGCAGCCAGCCAGCCAGCCAGCACCGTGCGAGCGGTCTGGCGGCTGGCAAGGAAAAAAAAAGGCGCTGTCCGGCTGACGTCATAACGGCCAATGGCGTTGTCTGAGACTGCGCCAGCGGCCAATGTCGGCTGACGTCAAGAAGCAGACGACAGGAGGGAAGCGTGAAGACGGGACGAGAACATGGTCGATGTAGGCATTTTGTGCCACAGAGAAAAAAGAGGCTTTGGTAGATGACAGCGTCAGGTACGGGTCAGGGTTCTGGCCTGAGCGGTTTGTCGTTTGTCTGGGCGGACCGTTTGCTGCCTAAATCTGGGAACGCCGAGAAGAGCTGAGTGGGATATGTCTCAATGCGGCCACCTGCCAGCCACGGAAAAATACATTCACCACATTGCACCAGAAAGGCTACATTGTCTCTACAAGCCCACGTGCTGCATCACAGACTCTGCCAAATCCGAGAGAATTATCTGACGCTACACAAAGGCGCAAAAAAAGAGCGCAGAGACCAGTAGCATGGTACTTTGTTGCATAGCGGCGGCTCGGAGTGTTTGGTGTTTGTGTGAGGCCTGAGTTTGGGCATACGGGACAGAATGGGCTGAAACTATGTATTTGTCAAGATGCGCGCCGTGGTCACGGGTAGTCAAAGGGTGCGAGACTGCGACGAGCGAGTAGAACAAGTTGACAAGGTCGCAAGGACATGTCTTGCTTGTAGTGTCACATGCGGGCTGGAAGTGGTCGAAGCAGCGAGCTTGGAAAACTGTGTCAGACAACATGTTTGAAAGCAAGTTACTCTGAAAAGCACAATGATGTGGAAATGCAGCTTGATAAATTCATGAAAGAGAAAAGTTGTGACTACTGTGAGTACTGTGATGAAGTAGATGGATGTAGTGTCTAGATCGGGAAAGACATGAAAACCGGGGACCCCGATTCCTCGATGGACGTCGAAAGACGGCAAGTGTGGCGCATGAATTGCAACGTTGGCTGACCCTGTAACTGGCAAAAACAAGTTGATTCCATGGCACACAGAGCATTCCAAGGTCTGCGACTTTGTCGACTCGTCCCAAGCCTGCCAACGTCGTACAAGCAAGGAGCTCGGGCGGCCACGTCGTCGCAGCTTGGCAATTTCACACAATCATGACGACGATACCGGCCGTGTTTCCCCAGACGAGGACTTTGTGCTGCGCAAGTGCCGGTCAGCGGGCACGCACAGATGCGGCAAGTGATGATGTGTCCTGGGCCGCAGGCGGCCGAGACTTGTAATATACGAGAACTAAGCTCCAGGACAAGGGGAAATATGAAATGCGGGGGTTGTGTTGCTTCGCCGTCGCAAATTTTGCTTCAAGTTGGACAAGAAAAGCGGCGCAAAGTTAAACAAATAACTATTCGTTTTATTCTCAAATTGGATGCAGGTGGACGTGGAGTGCAGCGGCAAGACTGGGGTGTGCATCTAAATACAGATGGCGCCCCATTTAGGAGTGTAGCATCGTGAGAGACAGGCATACAAACAATGCAGATGGGCTCTGAAAAGGACATATTTCGGACAGAGCCTATCTGTGTGAGCTGTCGGGAAGCGCCGACTTCCACTGCGGCTAGCACAGACTCGGAGAGAGGGACAGACGCGATAGAGCAGAGTGGCGGCGACGGCGTTGTCACCCAGAACGATGGCTGAGAGGGGAAGGGTAGTATTTTGGCGTTTTGGCTCGTTTTATCAGCACACAGTCTATGTACAGCCAGCGATAGCGATCGGTGGGGGGGCGGACGGGGTAGGAAGGTGCCCGGGCATGATGTCGGGTAGACCAACTACGGATAGGCAGAGCTGGAGGCGATGGTTGGATGGGTAATAATTTCTAAGTTGAGAGGTGCATCTGGTGCGTGGTGGGGATGCGAGGGGCCGATTTGGCTGCGGCATCGGGATGCTGGATGATGGACAACATTTTTATACCTAGAGAGTGGGCTTTGGCTGCTCCGTAGGAGGTTGGGAGGGTTCTGTATATGCAAGCAGCCGAGAGTGCCAGGGCAAGAGTGGTGAGGGGTGGTGGTGGCGGGTGAAAGTACCAACGTTGTGTAATTGTGTGATGCAGGTGTTGGGTTTCAATGAATTACCCGTTCATTTGGGGGTTTATTGAATATTCAGATGAAAACAATTTGATACATCAGTGAGGCATGCAGTGAGCGTGAGATTGCATATAGAAAAATGCCCGACAAGGTGGAAAGTTGAAGTCGGAGTGCAGCGTCACTGTGCATTTTACGCCGTTGGCCGTTGTGAGGCTGGCCAGTGGGCCGAGGTATCAAGCAAGGTACACGGTACGTAACCTCTGAGCCGTTCTTTCGGAGCGACACGACCAACAGGACCTGCCAGCTTCCGAAGTGGGACAATTGTCCTCGAGTAGAATCAAAATGCCGTCTGTTGTCCGATTTGCACATGAATTTTACCTCTTGTGCGACGGAGCAGGCATCGCAGTCAAAGTACCTACGTGCCACCAACGGCGGACAAGAAACGCCCACCGCGGAGAGGGCCAAGACTGGAGGTGTATGTTGACTCTGCGCAGTGGTCATTTGGGTGTAGATGCAAGTGGTTTTTTCTTGCGTCGTGCATCAAGGTGATTGATGTCTTGCATTGCCGCCCTTTTTTTAGCAGTTCTTTCCTTGTCGGCAATGCTTCTCAATTCTTGACTCTCGACTTCAGGGTCTCGCCCCAGTTAAAAAACCACTGAAATAAATCCGTCCAGTGACAAGGCTGCTAAAAAAGCCCGCACTGGAGCTGAAATTCTTTATCAAGAGTCGCGACTGAATGGCGTGTTGGACTTGCTACAAGCCACAACGCACCAGCCAAACGCCACCAACAAACCGCTGGCCAAGCTGATAAGCAACTACGCACATACGCTAAAACTAGCAAGCATTCCAGACAAATCATTGCCTTTTCTCCAGCCAGCACTCTGTAGTTATACGTACAACTCAATTGCTGTATCAGTGGATTCATCCGTCGAGAACCAGCATTATAAGTGGGCTTGTGTCGTTTTGCCTCCCTCTTCCACCCCACGGCTCCTCGCAGCTGGCAGACCGTTTGTCCGGCCTCTGTTTGTCGAGGCTCCAGATTTTTTTCCTCTCTTCCATGACGGAGTAATTGTTCTTGTCTCTTCTTTTTCTCTCTAACTCTATTAATTGCTTTCAACTCTCACCGTCTCTCCTCACCGTCTTGCCCATCTCTTGTCGTCCTATATTAATTCCAAATGCAACATCTCAAAAGTCCTGCGTCACATTGCACTGCTGCACCCCATTACACGCGCACTCTATCACCGCGCACCCAGCTGCACAGCAGATAGCCTGTTCCGGCGCCCACTTCCCTTCACTTGGCTCCTCTCACTCCGCTCACACCCACCCGCCTATCTTTGCGCCCAGCTTTTTTTAATCTTTTTTTCTTCAATCTCTCTCAATTGCATCCTACTTTCTTTATTACATCTTCCAGTAGCCATCTACGTCTCGAGTCTTACCTACTTGCCTTCATCCCTTTCACTACTTCGACTCCGTCGTCTCCGCATTCAACCCTCGTCTAGGCTTCGTTCAGCCCCGTCCGTCTACCTTTATCTGGTAACAAGGCACACCACATCACACCTGCAACTCTGCTGCGAAACTCAATCAAGTCCGACTCTTGCCGATAAGCCTCGTCGACGCCGAGTTCGATCCGAAAACGCCAATATCCATCCATACATGTATACCGTCTATTGAGATCATTGACACTGTTGCTTGCTGTTTCAACCACTCACACCTCGTCTCGCTCCAAGTTCGACTTGCTATAAAGACGGCCCTTTCCGATACGCGCCCACAATCAATTGCTTCAACATTTTGTGATTGACTGTGACTATATAATTGCTATTGCTCCAAAATGGCCTGGGCTGACAAGGTCGACTCTCGCGTTGCGAAGAGCTTCGTCGGCCGTTGGTTTCGCCTCGATGGCTCTGGCCATGTAAGTCCCACCCGCCACGACACATTGGACAACTACGCAATCCCATTCAGAACACTCACACCACTTTGATATGTGCCATCTTCTTTGATTAATTGATACCCCGAAAACTAAAACCAATCTCACTCACACATCATGTACTAACTCGTACCACCAGCCCCGCGAGCGCAAAGGCTCCTACTTCCTCACCGAGATGCGCGCCGGCCTCACCACCTTCTTCGCCATGGCCTACATCCTAGCTGTCAACTCGTCCATCGTTTCCGAGTCGGGCGGCACCTGCGTCTGCAACGCCGGCCCCGACGACCCCCTCTGCAACGCCGACCAGGACTACGCCATCTGCGTCCTGGCCATCAAGCGTGATGTCGTTACTGCCACCGCCGCCATCTCCGCCATTGCCACCTTTTTCGTCGGCCTCCTCGCCAACATGCCCGTCGGCATCGCGCCCGGCATGGGCCTCAACGCCTATTTCGCCTACACCGTCGTCGGCTTCCACGGCTCCGGGCCCGTGCCGTACAAGGTCGCGCTGACGGCCATCTTTGTCGAGGGCTTCATCTTCTTCGGCCTTGCACTGTTTGGCATGCGCCAATGGCTGGCCCGCGCCATCCCCGCGTCGATCAAACTCGCCACCGGCGTCGGCATTGGCCTCTACCTCACCCTCATCGGACTCACGTACAGCAACGGCATCGGCGTCATCGTCGGCGCCCAGGCCACGCCCGTCGAGCTCGCCGGCTGCCACCCCGCCAACCGCGACCCCAAGACGGGCACCTGTCCTGGCTCCGACAAGATGCGCAATCCGACCATGTGGGTTGGAATCTTCTGCGGCGGCATCCTCACTGTCATGCTCATGATGTATCGAGTCAAGGGCGCCGTTATTGCCGGCATCCTCCTCGTCAGCATCATCTCCTGGCCGCGCCCGACTCCCGTCACCTACTTCCCCCACACGCCTGTCGGCGACGACGCCTTTGACTTTTTCAAAAAGGTCGTCACGTTGCACCCCATCAAACACATACTCGATGTGCAGGAGTGGAATGTCAGCGAGTACGGCGGCCAGTTTGGTCTCGCCCTCATCACGTTTCTCTACGTCGACATTCTCGACTGCACCGGCACTCTCTACTCCATGGCCCGCTTCGCCGGCCTCATCGACCCCGTCACCCAGGACTTTGAGGGCTCTACCCTCGCCTACATGACCGACGCGCTCTGCATCTCCATAGGCGCGGTATTCGGCCTGCCACCCGTCACGGCCTTTGTCGAGTCGGGCGCCGGCATCACCGAAGGCGGCAAGACGGGCCTCACTGCCATGATGACGGGTTTCTGCTTCTTCATCGCAATCTTCTTCGCCCCCATCTTTGCCTCCATCCCGCCCTGGGCCACCGGCTGCGTCCTCGTTATTGTCGGCTCCATGATGGCTACGGCCGTCGTCGAGATCAACTGGAAGTACCTCGGCGACGCCGTCCCCGCCTTTCTCACCATTGCCCTCATGCCCTTTAGCTATTCCATTGCCGATGGCCTCATTGCCGGCGTCATGTCCTACATTATCCTCAACGGCTCTGTCTGGGTCATCAAGAAGATCTCGGGCGGCCGCATCCTTCCACCCAACTACGAGGAGCGCACCGGCTGGACGTACAAGATTCCCGGTGGTGTTCTGCCGCCCTGGATGGTGCGTCTGTCGAAGGGCGACAAGAAGTTCTGGAAGGATGAGCCCCGTGCGACGACCGCAACATTGACGCCAAAGGAGGCCGACCTTGCGTCGAATCACGGCTCCGAGCATGACCAGCCCACACCAGCTCCAGCCACGACCATCTCCGAAGACCATCCGAAACAACAATAGTATAGTGATGCTTTCCAAGGTCGTGACTGCATGCTTTATCTTTTTCGCTTCAATCACGCCAGTGATGTTATTTCTGAACACTCTTGCGCGCTCGATACCCTACTTACGAGCCTGGTGCTTATGCCGCCAGTGATGTTGCTCAACACGCAAGAGTTTTCGAAATCTGGCTGTCTTTTTTCTTTTCTCTCTATTGATTGTTGCTATAACCCAATGTTGACAGTCATCGTTCTCTTCTTCTTTACATTTGCTTTGCATCGCGTTATCGGATACACAGATACAAGCTTCTTTCATCTGGTTGTGGTGGCTGTGGTGTTTTAGGATTGGGGGTTTGGGACGGCGATTTCGAAAATTTGCGTTTTTTAAACTGGTGGCTTGCATGAGTTGTGCTCTCACCTGACAGATCTTTTTTTTGTATACGGCAATATTTTGCAATTTTGCATATAGCTTCAATCAATGACGACCATGCTCAACCGCCAACTTGCGCAACAATACTTGCCTTTGACTCCGATGGTCCGACTCGGAGAAATTGTGATGTCATTGCCGCTCCAAGATTGCCAACTTAGGCAGCATGTAAAACGCTACTTTGAATTGACACTTGGCCGAAAAAAAAAATGCAATCAAATTTAGCTCGTTTACCAGTTCTCAAAGGACTACGGATTACAATTGAGGGTTTCGGCGGACTCCGACAAGCATTCACGCTACTGGCGAATCACAGCACCTACAATGCGCCATTGTTCAGCGGTGCCCCTCCCCCGCATGCACATGCTCACGGCTATCAACGGCGCCATCCCGTCAAGTTTTTTTTCTCTGCATCTCGCCGATTTCTTTTCCCTCTTTGCTGAAACACAATCCCGTTCGTTTCTCCTGTCGACCTACTTGAAGGCTTGCACCGGTCTTTATACCTTTTATATTGGCATCTTGACGACGCGCCACTCCCCGGCCAACGTTGAACGTACCCATCACGAAGACGACAACGCCGGCGACGGTTCACACACAACCACCCCCGTCCGCCATGGCGCCGTCCGCCCCCGCCCCCTCCGACACATCTCCCATATCCATGGACCTCCCCATTGTCGACATGGACGTGTACCTCGCCCACGGCCCCTCGTCGCCCGCCGCCCACGCCGAGTGCGCCAAGGCCGCCGCGGCGCTCATCAACTACGGCGCGCTCGTCCTGCGCGACTCGCGCGTCGCCGCCCGCGACAACGACGACTTTCTCGACCTCCTGGAAGACTACTTTGCGCAGCCGGTCGAGGCTCTGCGCCGCGACGAGCGGCCGGAGCTGAGCTACCAGATTGGCGCCACGCTGGAGAATACGGAAAAGCCAAAGTGCGCCGTGGACGAGCCGTGCCTGGACGTGATTGCGAGGCTGGACCCGGACCAGCGGCCGCTGGACATTAGCGCGCACAGCCCGGATCCAAAGTGCAGGTTCTTTTGGAGGATGGCCGAGGAGCCGCCGTACGAGACGCAGTTTCCGGGGCTGAATACGGAGAATGTGGTGCCGCAGGAGCCGGGGCTGCGGGAGCGCTGGACGCCCGTCATGGACCGCTGGGGCAACTGCATGAAGACTGCGTGAGAAGCCAACCCGGGACACGGTACCTGGCAACTGTTCGAGACTGACTCATTCTAGGGTGTCGACGCTCTCTGAAATGGCCGCGATTGGCCTCGGGCTTGAGCGGACCTTTTTCAGCGACGCCGGCCGTTACGGGTTCGTCCTCACACCTCTCTCTCTCTCTCTCCCTCTCTCTCTTTACCTCATTATTCAAATTTTTCTCGCTCATCTTTTTTTTTATAGCCCTCACGTTCTCGCCCCGACCGCGTCAGACCTGAAAAAATACGGCACGCAAGACACCATCCTCGCCGGTTTCCACACGGACCTCAACTTCCTCACCATCCACGGCCGCAGCCGCTACCCGGGCCTCAACATCTGGGCGCGCAACACGGGCCGACGCATCCCCGTGCGCATGCCCCCCGGCAACTACCTCCTCGTGCAGGCCGGCAAGCAGCTCGAGCACATCACCGGCGGCCTCATCAAGGCGGGCTTCCACGAGGTCACGGTCAACGAGGCGACGGTGGCGACGATGCAGAGACGCGCGGCGGAGAAGCCGGACAGGCCGCAGATTCGCATCTCGAGCACGCTGTTTTGGCATTTGAATTCGGATTTTGACTTGAAGCCGGTGGAGGAGCTCAAGGAGAGAGCGAGGAAGCTGAGGGAGGAGAGGGAGGGGAAGGGAGGGGATGAGGGAATGGAGGCGGAGTATCCAGCGATGAAGGTTGGGCATCAGGTGCAAAGGTACGTGGATGTTGATTGCGAGGGCGAGGATGAAGTCGCGCTAACCTGGATTTTTAGTGAACTGAAGCACATTGCCCTGATGGTTTGAGTTGGGGTGGGAAGAGGTGTTATCTTGTATATAGTGGCAGCCCTCAGGAAGGGCAAGGACAAGGCCTTGCTCGCTTTTGCCGAGCATCTCAACGGCTGCGTGTATCGAGCTGCTCAATTACCAATGTTTGCCCCAAAATCTGTGATTTTGATTTTTTGAGGTCGATGCGTGTAAATCTGTGAGCGAGGGAAAATGAACAACGCGCCCAGCAGGCGTGACTTGAACAGTAAAGCCCAGACTCAAAGAAAAAAAACCCCCCATTCATAACCTTGTACTCAGGATGAATATACGTGAGAAACCTGTATTTTATAACTACTTTTTTTATATTATTATTT
>JAPFRM010001182.1:0-27439 GCA_030778325.1 Beauveria medogensis | reverse complement strand
CCCCCCCACTCAAGCAAGAGAGCTCATGACTGGGGACCTCTGGCCACCACGCCGACCCCCTCATCTTCCTGCAGACGCGTTGCTCAACTGCCTGGCCATGTCGCATTGTTTCTTTTAGGATTTCCTGTTGGCTGCTCTGCTCTTTGTATTATCGCTCTCGGCGCCGACATGGCTTTGAAGCGCAGAGATGTGATCATTGCAAGCATCGTCGCCTTCATCGCCTGGGGCTATGTCGTGAGCTGGTTCGGCGCCCTTCGCTGGGCGGGCTACGCCTTCGGCGGCGGCCTGCTCGTCGGCCTCTTTGCACTTCTCGGCGCTTTGATTCTGTTTGCTCGCAACCCAGACGACCGTCGACCGCGCCCAAGGGCTGCCCTCTTCCTAGCCCCCCAGCGCTGGCGCGACGAGGTGGCCGCGCTGCGCGTGGCCATGGCCATCGATAATCTGCTCGATTTGGTTCTTCGCGACTTTGTGCAAGTCTGGTACACCAACATTAGCCCGATTTCCGAATTTCCCGACGAGGTCGACCGCGCGATTCGCCTGGCTATTATAAGCTTGCTTGACTGCCTTCGCGACAAGGACATCGTCGAACTGTCAATAAGCAGAGTCGTACCGATACTGACTGCACACTTCCGGGATTTCTACGAGGCAGAACGATCTATTCGAGGTAAAAAATTAAACAAGTCAGTTACGGAGTCGGACGAGCTGGATCTTGCTATTGCTGCCAAGTATAACAAAGGCAAGCTTCACCCCGCAGCGTCCCTGTCTTTTCCCGACATGAAGATAGTTCAGCAGGATTACCTCAGGGGATTGATAGCTCGAGTTTTGCCCAAGGTCATGCCTCGACATATGTTGTCGAGCCGGGCCGTTTCCATCATTGTCAAGGAGATTGTCAGCTGCGCTGTTCTTTCGCCCGTTATGCAACTGCTTTCGGAGCCAGACACTTGGAATCAGATCATGGAAAACATGGGTCGCTCGATGCTACAGGATCGATCGACAGTCCGCAAATTGAGGGCCGCGCTTGACCAGCATGCTTCGCCAGCTCCCCGAGTAGTCAAGACCACTGCAACTCCCCGCATATCATCAGGCGACAGCGAACGCAAATTCGAAAAGTTTATTCGCGCCATTAGGAAAGTCAGTAACTTGTCAGATGCCCGACGCTTCAGAAACGAGGTCGCCAGTCAGCTCAAGCGAGACTCACTTGAGGAGAATCCTGATCAAGTGTACCTGCGCCGACTAGAGATGGGCAAGAGACTGCTGGATCAGAGAGTGGCCCATTTAGCGGCTGGGGGGGATAGATCTGGTCACACGTCTGCTCCAACTGCACAAAGAATGATCAAGTCGACTTCCACATCCCGACTCGAGAACGCTGGACTAGTCGAGCTTTTGCGAGATTCATCTGGTCTTTCTTACTTCATGGAATTTATGGACCGACAAAAGATGATGACTCTCGTACAGTTTTGGCTGGTGGTGGATGGTATTCGGAATCCGCTCGAGGATGATGGTCCCGATAATGAAGCGCTGCCCTCCAATTTGCCCATGTGGACAAATTCGGATTGGCTGGACGTACGTCAGATCCAACAGGCATACATGTCCAAGTCAGAACTCAACATCCCCGAGTCGTCACAGACCAACGTCAAAGAGTTTTTGCAGGCAGGCAAGGCCGCCACACCAGCACAATACTTCAGGGCCCGTAGATCGATATTGCAAGTACAAAGCATGGCTTTGGAAACTATGAAGAACCAGTATTTCCAAGCGTTCAAAAAGTCAGACCTTTACTACAAGTGCTTGGCCTCGCAAGAAACCAGCAGTATTACTCAGTCAGCACCAATGGCCTTGTCAGCATCTGATATGGGCACACCGCACCAGGCAAACGGACGCTCAAATGGCAGAACATCCAAACCAAAATCGCTAGCGCGCTTGAACCTGATTGCACGAAGAGTCGGTTCATCGACGGATCTCGCATCTAATGGCGGGGAAAGTGATGCCATAGATCCGCTTGCTGCCACCAGAAGATCATTGGATGAGGATGCCAGCAATCCTATATACTACGACGACGAGATAGAGCATGACAATATGGCCGACTCTAACCCCAATCTTGAGCAAGATGATTCCCATCAACACAAACCTGATACGCAGGCAGTTCAGGCTGTTGAAAAAGCTTTGAATAATATCATGGAGAATGAACGTCCGCAGACAGCTGCAGATCTGCGAGCCTCGCTTTTTACTAGTGATGAAACCATTGGCGGAAGTGGCTCTGGAGGCCTCTTTGGAGATGACGAGGACTCAAACCGCGGGTCGATTGATGTTGGTCGGCCCACCGCTGGAGGGGAAAAGCCGAGCCTATCATCTTTGGGCCTGGTGAGCGCAGCCTCACGAATAGGTGTCTTCGTAGACGACGATCTATTTGCAGACGAAGACAAGCACTTATCGGACGAGAGAGATGACGTGAACGATGACGACATTGACGACGAAGATGAGGTCCATGCTGCCGCGCCGGGGGATCTTGGCCTTGCCGAGGCCATCACAGTACTGACCAATGACATCGATCGACTAATAGCACAAGAAGCCATCTTGGATTCTCTGACGAGAAAAGCAGAATTAACAAACAACACTGCTGAGCTACGGATTCTGTCAAAGTCAAAAGCCAGTCTGCACAGAGAAGTGAGGCGCAAAGAGCTTCAGCGTCAGCAATACGTGGTGCAGGAGAGTGACAACAGTCTGTACGGGCGATCCACTGTCAACATCAAGTCCATTCAAGTCGGGCGTGAAGATGATGGGAGGGAATTTGCGCTGTACGTCATCGAAGTGCAGCGTGATGCGGGAGAGCAGATGCCTGCTGCCTCGTGGGTCGTCGCAAGACGGTACAGCGAGTTTCACGACCTCCATCAAAAGCTACGCTCTAGGTACCCCTCGGTGCGGAATCTTGATTTTCCTGGCAGAAGAGTGGTGATGAAGTTTCAGAGCGAATTTTTACGCAAAAGGCGGGTTGCACTTGAAAAGTTTCTGCAAGAGCTCCTGCTGTTGCCGGATGTTTGCCGAAGCCGCGAGTTACGTGCCTTTTTGTCCGAGAGTGCCATTACGCAGGGGGAGAACCTCCTTGACAGGGAGGATAGAAAGGACATTGTGAGCCGACTGTACGATTCTGTGACGGATGGCATGGAGGACATCCTGGGCAATATACCCGTGCTGGATCAGATTTCAGTTGCTGGCCAAAACCTGATTACGGCTGCGACGAACCAACTCAACTCGGGGCCGCTGCATGCCGACGAAGAGTCGTTTCCAGCAGCAGAGGCTGAAGCGGAGCTGAACGCCTTTGAGAGCAAGGAGCTGGAACCGTTTATCAAGCCCATTTGCGACATCTTTTTGGAAGTATTCGAGCTCAACCGCGGCAACAATTGGCTACGAGGCAGGGCGGTGGTGGTGGTGCTTCAGCAGCTGCTGGGGGGCACCATCGAACGCAAAGTACGGGACACGTTCAAGATGCTGGCTCAAGAAGAGCCGCTTTTACGATACATTGGTCTGGTTCGAGACAATATGTGGCCCCAAGGACAGCTGGCACGAGACAAGAAGCCACGAAGCGCAGCGGAAAAGAGAAAGACGCGTACGGAGGCGAGCCTGATGCTGGCGACGCTGGTGCCCGACCTGGCCGGCAGTGTGGTTGGGCGCGTGAATGCGCAGGCAGCAAGCCGACGTTTGTTTGCTACTTTTAACAACTCGAGGCTCAAGCAAGTACATGGACATTGAAGACGGAGAGAAGACTGGCTAACAAGATGCTTGCTTCTAGTGCGCACCTGGCATTTACAGTGCTGGACGAGATTATTGGAATATTATTTGACGATGAAGTATGACGGGACATTCAGAGAGTATTGGCGAATGAGTCAGTCGGAGGCAAGGCCCGGTTGGATTGTCTACCAGGAATAGGTGCCGGAAGGTAGAGAGGAAGTCGGTGAGCGGCAGGCGAAGCCGGCGCAGATATGGATACCCTTGTAGCTACAGAGAATATACTGAACGAGTTGATGCAAAAGAAGCAAAGTGATGGTTGCAGTTGCAGACGAGCGACGACGGAGAAACGGGGACGGGAACTAGCCTGCCACACCCGCTTGGTTGGCGTGCTGGCTAGCTCGATCTGCGGGATGTTGAAAATAAGGTCAAGGTGAAGCGTCATATTGGTAGTAACTCGGAGCAGAAACGGTGGGTGGCATGTGCCATGATACAATTGATTTGCGCGTCGTCAGCGTCAGCGTCTGCCATCGGTCGTGTCACCCAGTTGGACCAAGCAGGAGCAGAAGACTATTATAGGTAGCAGCCCAGCGGATACAGCAATCGTCGTGTTGCTAAGGTACTTGAGGTATTACATACCTAGCTGATCTCGGTTTTTGGTTGGTGCTGGCCGTTTGTACGCCACGATACGCTACAGTGGACTTGGCGGGCCTGGCGGAAAATACGACCGCTAATAATAATAAAATCTTGCGCACCAGGACAGAAGCTCCAGCAAAACCCCACACTAGGTACTTCAGGCCGTCTCGCGGGGAGAACCCGATAAATTAGGAGAGACTTGTATTGCCGCGCCGCAGCACAAGTTACAAAGTCGTCACACATAAAGGAGGCGGTTGATAATTTAAATTATTAGGATTGGTAGGTAGGTAGGGATCGTGGTTATGATTTGTGAGGTAGCACAAGCCAGCCGCTGCAATGGAATAGGTAGGTAGGTACCAAGGTACCCAAATACCAAACTCCAACTGGTTTGGGTTGCAGTGCATCCCGCGTGGACATTCCGGGGCAAGACAGAGTGCTCAGCTGGTGCTAAAAACAATAACGACTCAGCCAACCAGATAAATAGCTACCACAGACAAAAGAGTGGGCTATTATTACTGGTGCTTGGGCTTTTTTTTCCTTTTGGCCTTGTCGTCCTCCCTTCTTCTCACCAAGGTTGCGCCGTCTTTGCGTCCTTTGCCCTGCCCTCGTGCGTCGTCTGCTGCATCCCTCTGCGCCCCCAGACAGCCACGTTCTCTCAGGCCTCTTTGGGGCTTTTGGCACCACCGCCTCCCTCTTCTCCTCGTCTGGATTTGCAACCCGCCCACACCTACAGGACGCATCAAAATCCTCCCATCCCCTCCTTTTGTCGCGCGCGTTCCGGACGTTTCCCATCTGGACCTTGTATTACTTATCATCTTTCCATTTGCCTACCAGTCCATCGGATTATTGCAGGCAGCCGCCTCTTCTGGCATCTCCCCTCCTCCAACTGGACGGCGATCTGGGCTCGCTCGCAACGCTTGACCAACCAACCAACCCAACCACGCTCCCGCTGCTGCCGCGAAAAGGCTCGCCCACAGCCCCATCATGTCCAACGAGGTTTCCAACACCCGGCTTTACCTGGGGAACCTCCCTCCAAATGGTCCATCTCTCTCTCCACCGTTCGGCCTCTGAACCGTACATCTTTCCCGGCGACCCCATCTACTGACACGAGCCCCTCCGCTGCAGCTACCAAGGCCGATATTGAGGCGCACTTTGCCACGCACGGCACCGGAGAAATCACAGAGGTCAAGCTCATGCACGGCTTTGGCTTCATCGAATACAAGGATCCCATGGATGCCCGAGACGTCGTTCCTGGTTAGTGGCGCCTGCTTTCAACCTCACCGAGAGAACAAGGATATGCGACTGCTCCAGAGGAAAAAATCGCACCTTGTCAATTCTATCTCCCATGGACTCAGCTAACCTTGGATATTTATCTTGCCCTCTTTGACCAGCCTTTCGTACGTGTACAAGCCAGGAATCCCTCCCAGCAAGTGCCCTCGCTAACAATCCTCAAGACGGATCCGACTTCAAAGGAACTCGTCTCACCGTCCAGTTTGCGCGTGGTCCTCGTCCCCGCGAACCACCAGGGTACGGCGGCGGCGGCCACCACGATCGAGCCCCTCCACGGCCCCGACGAACCATACACCGAATGACCATTACCGGACTTCCCAACGAAACCAGCTGGCAGGTCTGTCTTCCACTTCTCTTTCCGCTTTCCCCACGCCTGCATTAGGATCTCCAGGACATGCTTCCCCTAGCTATGCGCCGAGAGAACTTGGTTCGTGCGCTTGCACCGGCTGGAACGCTGCATCATCAAGGACGACACTCCCGCATCTCCTCTGGGATTGCCCGGCTTCACTGATCGCACTCTCCGCTGCCTTGGACGCGACACCCTAGCTCCGCTGGCCGCACGCTCCTCCTGAGCCAGGTTCTGCACTGTCGCGGCTAAGCTTGCTCAATTTCGTTATTCCATCACCTGACCGGCCACTTACATGGACTCTGGATATAGGACCTCAAGGACTTTGCGCGTCAGGCTGGACCCGATGTCGTGTATTCCGAGACGACTCGAGACTCGGGCAGAGGGTGAGCAACTAAAACAAGCTGCCATGTGCTGTTCGCAGCTGACACAGACTTAGCTTTGTCGAGTTTGAGAATGCCGGTGACCTGCGCACCGCTGTAGAGAAACTCGATGGATACGAGTTTAAGGGCAAGGTCGTGCAGTGCATCGTTGATGTAAGCCACCAGTTCTTGCCGATTACCGCATAATTCTTACCCGCGTGTAGACTCAGACTGAAGTCCCCGTTTCTCGACAGCGCGGGCGATCGCGCTCTCCTGGCCGTCGTCCTTACGGTGCGCCTCCCTTTGACGAGCATGACCGTCGTGGACCGCCTCCACGAGGCTACGGCCCGCGCCGCGACGAACCGCAGTACGGGTACAGAGAACGTAGCCCTCGTCGCGACTATTACGATGAAAGAGCGGCATACCACTCGCCTCCCCGACGTCCTATGGATGACTACCCCCCGCCTACCGGACCGCGAGGCCACTACGACGAGCCGTACCGCCGGGACTATCCCCCGCCACCACCGCCTGGTCCGTATGGTGGCCGCCCCTACGATCGCCCTCCGCCTCCCAGAGACTTTGCACCCCGCGAGGGCCCGCCGCAATATCCCCGAGACGGAGGCTATGGTGGCCGGGATTATGACCGTGGTGGACGCTACTGGTAAATCTTTTTTTCCTGTGTCGTGGCCCACTCCTTGTGTCGTGTCTCGGATTAAGTTTTTGTCTTGTTATGCTCGTCATGTTTCTGGTTGACACTTTGCCATTGGAACCGTCCTTGACCAGAGTGTACTAGATGACTCGCGCAATGCGGTGCCGTGACGAGTCGGAGCCGGCAAACAGAACGAGCGAAGAATAGCGTGACGCGGGTGAGTATCATGAGCAAAGGCGGTGCAGATTGGAACGCGCCTTGTACAAACACAAGATTGCCCAACTTTTGACTTTTGAAACGGGCCAATTACCAGAGGTGTCCAACACACGTCTGGGCTACCGAGAACTGATTAATGCTTGCTACGACTATCCATTCTTGGCATTCTTTCTATCTTGTTTTACTCTACATCTCTGACTCTTGTAGCGATTCGAGGCTACAAAATTGAACATTTGGACACTTGTGCTTTTGATGTGGAGCTCATTTTTCATTATTTTTTTCCTTGCTAGTGTTATCCTAAGAGTTTGAAAATGAAAAGCGTGTGACTTGATGGATTTGCAACATGGATAAAAGGTGACAGTTTTGACATCAACGTGGCCGAGCCGTGACAGATGAAATCACTCGTCATGACGTGCCGAGGTCGAAGAAATGGCAGGACAGACAAGCCGGTGGGTGAAGTTGAGACGCGCCAGTTCTTGAGAGAGATTTTGATACACGTTGGCGGATATTATGACGACTCGGGCATGAGTTTAGTGAAGAGATGAAATAACCTGGGTGGCTTAGGCCGTCTTGCGCCACTGGTTGTAAATGCCAATCAAACTGGAGGTGGTACCGGCGAGACCGACAAGGCCGTCGTCGAAGCCGACCCAGCCGAGGGCGGAGACGGGGTTGGTCAAGTCGCAGAGATCGGAAAGGAGCTGGAGCTGGCTGGTAGCTCTCTCACTGTGTACCAATTAGTTTTATACATCCCATTCTGGTGAATCTCAACCACCCTTGCAACCGAGATGAAAAGGTAGGCAAAAGAAGAGATAGTAGAAGAGGTAGAAGACTTACATCTTGATGCGCTTGCTCTCAATGACGCCCTCGCCGTCCTTGCGATCCAGCTGGGCCTCGCGCTGACGCAGCCTCAAGAGGGTGTAGGCCTGCGCGGCGATGCTGAAGACGATGCCGGCGGCCCATGCGCGCGACGCGTTGGTCGTCAGGTTCTTGACGTTTGGGTTCTTGCGGATGCCGAGGACGTCGGGCAGGGCGAGGGCGTCAAAGGTGAGGTAGGTGGCGTAGCCGAGCTGGCGGCCGACGGCGGCGTACTGCAAAAAGGGGTCCATGTTCTTGGCGTCGGCGGCGGCGGCGGCGGCCTTGAGATGCTCAATGTTCTTGCCGAAGCGGAGGACCTTGCGGACGGTGCCAAACTGCTTCTTGATGGCGTTCCAGGGCGCGATGGCGTCGGGGGTGCCGTTGGTGCGGAGGAGGTACCAGGAGTAGAAGCGCGCAAAGTACTGGAGAAGTCGCAGGAGCTTGTCCTTGCCGACGGTGGTGGCGGCGAAGCGGAGGTAGTGCGCCACGGAAGGGTGGTAGACGAGGGCGTCGGCGACCATGGTGACGGCGGCGGTGGGGGGAGAGGGGGGGTTTGTGTGAGTTGTGAAGCTGGTGAGAATGAGTTGGCGGCGGTGGTGGCGATGGTTGGTGGTTGAACAAGCTGCGCTTGCTGTGGGAGACGGGTATACAGAAGATGGATTAGACGGCAACAAGGTAATTTTTGTTTGATCAAATTCTCATAGAGGTTTTGGGGAAAAAGAGAAGAAGGAGAAGAAGAAAAAAGGATGGGCTTTGGAGAGAAGAGAGAGAAATCGCCGTGCCCGGAGAGAATGCATGAGGTGATGACGGGCGGGAAACGCGCGCACATGCCGAGGTCCACCCCCCACAATAATTATCGCTGGGGGAGAAGAGGGCCGAGAAAGATGGGTGAAGAAAAGGCCCAGCCAAAAAGGATGATGCAGGTGGCCGTAAGCCCATGGGGTTGGTTTACTAATAAGAGGCCGTTGTAGGCGTAAAATAAGAATGGGCTTGACAGTATTGTTCTCTACAATCTTTTTCATTTGGTGGATTTTCGTCATGTTTGCGTTTATGCTAAAGTGAAATGCATAAAGAGAGCCTGCGTCCTCCCCCGTCCACATACCACATAACCGACAGAACAAGTCTGGGGAATCTTTTAACCTCACAGTCTGGTAAGGTACATAGTTATTAGCCGGCCGGGCGGAGCACGTGAGAGAGCGCCCATTTGCGTATGGCGAGCTTATCGACAAGGATAAGGCCGGGATTGTTTAACATTATTATTTATGCAATCACCAACATTTGCATTGCGACACGGGCAAGTTTGATGGCAAAAAAAAAATTGATCGAGTCTACTTGCACGTGCCAGAGGCTAATAAAAGGAGAAATGATGATGGCTTCCCTTTCCATGTGCAAGGCGTCTGTCTAGACCATCTGGCACGCACCGGCCTCGAATAGGTACCTACAGCGCAGTGTATACAGCGCAGACAGCGCAGTGTAACCACAGCGGTCGGAGCCGGTTATAAAGCTTGGTAATCTGTACATTGGGTGTTATCAGTTGGACTTGGACAACGCTATTGATTGGCGTCTCTTCATCATCATCATCGCCGCTCATGACCGAGCCATCTACTTATCGACTTGGTCAAACTAGTTCCAGGCACAAGATTTTAACTAGCTGCAAGCAACTTTGCGTTTTGACTCTGAAGCCGGATCCTTCCGCAAGAGAAACATGTCTCTTTTGAGAGCCCATCTTGTCCAAAAGGCGGATTCACTCACTCCTTCTCTTCCTTTAGGCTGATTTTTCGCGCCTTGCATCGTTCGGACCAGCATTCGCTCGTCGTCGTTTTTTCCTTTGCAACTAACCGTCCCATCTTCTGCGCAAAAAACTCACCTCTGCCGCGTGACCATCCCCCCCCCCCCCCCAGCCGTCCCGAAAAATCCTCTTGCTGCGCCTGGCTTGCAGAGCAACGAGCCCGCAAAAAAGAGGATAACTATAGTTGCATTTGCTTGGGCTTTTTTTTTACTGCACCAACAACCCAAGGCAGCTGGTATGTAGAACTTGTCGAGTTCCTCTTTATTGCGTGAAAACCACTGTAATAATGTCTGTTTACCCCCCCACCCCGCGCTGGAAGCCTCGGATAGCCGCCCAGTACAAAGTCTAGAACCCGATGCTCAACCGCTGCAAACTGCTGTCCAATCATATGGTAATGATGTGGTAATCGATCCAGTGCCGTCATGGGCCGGCCGACTGACCGAGACGGCTTCACGATAGTCTCGATAAAATATGCAAATAAATACAACGAAAACTATATAGATATATATATATATATCCATATAAAGAGCAAAGAATAAACAGGCTGTCGGTTATTTCTGGCTGGAATTTTATTCTCCCTAACTATACCTCGAATCAGGTGTCGCCGCAGCACATCTCCTTGCAGCAAAACTCTCCTCCCACTCTGCCCCTCCCCCGCCATCTCCGGGCCCCCAGCTAATGCTCGGGTTTTGCATCCCGAGAATACGCGACACACCTACCTCCTCTCCAGCTCGGCCGCAAGTGCATCGTGGGACCTTGATTAAAACTATACTCTTTCCTTCCCCTCCTATTAATTCTTCTACCATTTCCTCTATCCCGTATAACCTTTTTTTTTGCACATCACGCCCGTCCCGCTTCTCATCCGTCCACCACAATCACCACAATACCGCCACCATGACCAACGGAGACTCGGAAAAAATCAACACCAGCATCGTCACCTTGACCCGGTTCCTCAATGAAGAGCAGGTCAAGCACCCCGAGGCCAGTGGTGACTTTACGTGCGTGCCCTTTCCCCGTCTCCCACACCCCTCGGTTCCCCTCGCTAACCACATCCACCACCGCCCGTCTGCAGCCTCCTCTGCCACGCCCTCCAATTCTCCTTCAAGTCCATCGCCTACTACATCCGCCGCGCCACCCTCGTCAACCTGACCGGCCTCGCCGGCTCCTCCAACACGACCGGCGACGAGCAAAAGAAGCTCGATGTCATCTCCAACGACCTCTTCATCGAGGCCATGCGCTCCTCCAACAAGTGCGCGCTGCTCGTCTCCGAGGAGGAGGAGGACATCATCTACTTTGGCAACGCCACCGGCGCGCGCTACGCCGTCGCCTGCGACCCCATTGACGGCTCCTCCAACCTCGACGCCGGCGTCTCCGTCGGCACCATCTTTGCCGTCCACAAGCTGCCCGAGGGCTCCGCCGGCTCCAAGGCCGACATCCTCAAGCCCGGCACCGAGCTCGTCGCCGCCGGCTTCACCATGTACGGCGCCTCCTCCCAGCTCGTCCTCACCATGAAGGGCGCCACCGTCAACGGCTTCACCCTCGACAACGGCATCGGCGAGTTCATCCTCACCCACCCCTCCATGCAGATGCCCAGGAGCCGCGCCATCTACTCGGTCAACGAGGGCAACTCGCTCTACTGGCAGCAGCCCACCATTGACTACTTCAACTCCCTCAAGGAGGCCCAGCCCAACGGAAAGCCCTACTCGTCGCGCTACATTGGCTCCATGGTCGCCGACGCCTACCGCACCCTGCTCTACGGAGGCGTCTTTGCCTACCCGGCTGACAAGAAGAGCCCCAAGGGCAAGCTCCGCATTCTCTACGAGTGCGCCCCCATGGCCATGGTATTTGAAAATGGTGAGTTTATGCGCAGGTGGCTACACACACACACACACGCACACGCACACACACACACACACACAGAAAAAGGAAAGCGAATGAAAACTAACGAGTAAACAGCTGGTGGTCAGGCTGTCGACAGCCAGATGCGCCGCATGCTCGAGGTGGTGCCCGAACATATCCACGATCGCGCCGGCATCTTCATGGGCAGCTACGACGAGGTCGAAAAGGTCAAGTCCTTCCACAAATAAGAAATATGGCATCAAATTACGAGAATTTAAAATAATATATTTGAATCTACTTGACACACGAAACATGGTGGTTTAACATGTCAGTCACAACAGGCATCGAATAGGCAACGAGGTCAACGAATAATTATATAATTGAAGGAGTAAAGTATGAAAATCTTGCGATGTAGGATTGAAAGAGTCCAGCCACCCGTTCTATGGTATTCCAAGGCAAGCTGGTCGTTTGAAACGAAACATACAAACCTATCGGCAGCGAGTGCCACGGGCATCTAGTTCAGAATCACAAAGAGGGCTTGCTCCGGCCAGGCCATCGAAATCAGTGGCTATGCACCGAACTTGATTCTCTCTGGTACTGGGAACACATGGCTCACATTGCGCCTCGTTTAGCTTTCATCATCTAGCAGCAAGGTAACCCCCAAAGGTCTCGAGCAGCCGATGAAGCTCGTGAAAATGGGTGTCATTGTATGTTTCCGGCAATCGACGGCTCCGCGCGACTATGCTTTAGAGCACCAATGCGTGGAACGCCAAAGCAGCATCAAAACGGCCCCAATTGGAGTGCAGCGTCGGTTTAACTCGCATAAGATGTAAAAAAGACGAAACAGAAGATGAAATTGAGGGACAACTACATTGACCTGTAGTATACAAGCCAATCCTGTTTTAACCAGACTATGTGCCATCAAACCCTCTTACAAGCAGCCAATATAGCTCTGTACGGTATTTACAGAAACGAATTAGCAATACTGAGCGCCACATTCGATTACGAGTCGTTGCTCCTCTTCTCGAATTCCCTATTGGTGATGGACGACCTTTTGCCGGTGGCCGGTTGTGGCTTCGGAGAGACCGAAGCGAAAAGTAGGGGGAGTGTGCATGCAGTTCATCGCAAATTTGATAGGATCTCCATCGTGCAGATGCTGCAGGGAAAGTCAAGCCACAAAAGAAAAGATGGAGGAGGGTGTCACTCGGAATAGGAAAGTAGGTTGGATGAGCAGGAACGGGATACAGTTATTGCGGAGTTGCAGGGCCATGGAATTCGACTCTGACCGGGCGTGGGGGGGGGGCAATGCGACGCACCAATTCATCTCATTTCGGACGACGCACAAACGCCACGATGAACCCGAGGTGCAGCATATATACTGTGGCTTGGTAAGACTACTTGAAGAGGTGAAAGAATGCTGCTGCCTGGAGGCTAGTTACATGAGCAATGTCTAGGGACCCCTCGTAACGCCCCCATCTCGAGTACTGACCAAGGAAGACGCGCGGCATGGTCGAATTGCAAAGGATTCATATAGTAGTAATGCTGCACAGGGATCATCGGGGGCGTGTGCAGCAAGTAACCAAACGAACAAGAACTAGATTTGGGAAACTCTTTCGATATTTGTTGCTCAGCTCCAGCCAGCCAATGAGCTAAAACTGAAGCTTCGCCGTCGCACTCGGTTCACCTTGCCCAAAATACCATGCACGACCGATGGGAATAACCAGAACTGCATGAATACGCCTGCTAGCTCCGGCCACCGTTCCCCTTACCCCCCTCCCCCCTCGCCTCTATCGTCACGGCGCATCAAATACCCACGCATTTCAGGGCAACGGGATAGAGCCCACCGGTACCCGCATACAAGATAGGCCTTGCCCGGATGTCGGCCGTCTCGCTCGAGGTACTGTAGGACCGGATCGAAGAGAGGATACAGCTTGGTACCGTTTGGCGGCTTCCTGCTCTAGGACGCGCGGGACTCGCAAAGACTCCGATATCGCCAAGCCACCATTGCGATGATGGCTCTATTTTCCCGAGATGGTATACACGGCAGAGGATAAACGAACTTGAGACCTTTGCTCACGGCCTCTCGTGCTTTGCGTGGAGAATGATTGGATCGAAGCTGCATGTACCATATCGAAATGGACTGGCAATGCTGCGAGCCTGTATTAGCGGGAGAGCTCATCGTTGTGCGATTCCCTCATATTGAGGTGACACTTCTCGGTTGACTATTTTGAGTTTTTGCAGACACACTATCAGGCATCATGTACGAGCTCATTCCAGCTATTCTTCTAGAATCAAGGAACCCGGCTCCAGCCATGAGCTCAGCCTAAACAGGGTCGCATTCCTTGACTGTAACCCAGCGAATAGCATCAGCCCGGCCAGAGCCATTTCCCCTTGGCTTTCGCACGTATTCCATCAGCAAGTCCGTCCTTGACCGAAACGAGGGGACACGAAAACGTGGCCGTCAGAACCTTACATCTGCGGTTGGGGGGGCTGGCCGCATGATGTGATGCATGCAATGCGGGCTAGCGAGCGAGCGACTGCCAGCGGTAGCCTCAACGCTTTTCTTCTTCGTTTTCGACACTAAATTGCGGGAAAAGATGCCAGATTAGAAGAGGTTCGGGAGGGGGGAGGGTGTGTCTGGGGAATGGCAGGGGGGCCGGAGGGGAGGAACTCTGGTTCATCCACGATGCCTCATTGGACGCAAGCCATATTGTAGCGTACCGAGAACCTGCGTGGGAGCGGCAACGGGTACGATGGAGCTGACGGGCGTTTTTTTCCCTTTGTTTTCCCTGCATGTTCCTTGCCGGCTTCCATCACTCCTTCGATGTGGCTTCTGCACGGCCAACAGGCTCGACACTAGACCGGATGTATCGAACAAGAGAGCCGAATCCATAGTAAGCCGTGCTTACTGCGGTGCCTGGACAGAAAACGGGCATTTTGAGCGGGCCTTTTGGAACTCGCAGAATGGAGTATTCATGCAGACTCTCTCTCTCTTTCTGCTCAGAATGGCGCCATCCTTTTCTTTCCCGCTCGAGTGGAATCCTCTGCGTTGCCGATTCACCCGTTGCTATGCTCGCACCCCCTCCCCTCAAAAGGGTTCGGCCAAGGTGAGAGAGAGGAGAGGAGCGTCCCTTTCGATATCGTGATGGCCAAGGCACCGGGGCTGCGTGAAAGCCACAGTGGACTCTTCTGTAGGCCGCAGCAAAAAGTACGGAGTAGCTCGTGCGGCTGTTGGAAGGGGCTTACAGTTGGGCAAGACACCGAGAAAAGCCCATGTGGTGGTGGATGGGATTCTTGATGGGTGAGGCAATCATCGCGAGGCTGCTGAGTCATCAAGGAAGGTGAAATGAACTTGGACCTTTCATCTACACCCAGACTGAAAGAGAAAATGTTCATGTATGTGTGTCTTTGTGTTTCTGTGTCGGAATAGTCCAATCACAAGGGGTCTCTGTAGTTTCTTATCCATCTGTGAGTACGGACGTACGCGGAATTCATAAAAAAGAATTACACACACAACTTGCATGCCACTTTCGCCTACTTCTATGAAATGAAACCAGGTCGAGGTGACATCAATGGTGCATATACGTATCAAGCTACTCGAGTCGTTCTGTGCACAATATCTGACAAATTTTATACTTGATTCAGACAACATCTTTCTGAGCATGGCGCGGTCGAGGTATATCTGCCTGCAACCGCGAAAGTGAGTGCAAATGCCTCGAGAGTTGCTCAGCCTCGGTGACAGGAGATGAGCGGATTCAATTGAAATCATCCCTCGTGCTCTGAGAACCCTTGTGTGTATGAAAAAGTCGAGCAACGGACTTGACGCTGAGACTCTGGCCCAGTCCGCAGCCCAGGAGCCATCGCACGCTGCTAGACTCCTCATCCACAGCATGGCCACACTGGAAGATCTGGACTACCTACATGTCCTCAGTGAAACTTGCATGCTACTGAAAGTTCTTTTCCGAGGTAAATTTCTATCATACTCGTGGTGAAAGATTTGGACTCAGCACAGACAGAAACCGCATGCAACCTCTCTACCCTAGACGCGTCACGAAACATTAGACAGACAAAAACAAGCCCTGCCGCTTCGAGTCCGAGGAAGAAGCCCCGACAGTCAATATGAGCAAGCCAGTTTAGTAGTCATCACTCCGCCTTTTCAAGTCTGCAGAGCAAGCAAACGCGCAATAACACTAAAAGTAAAAGGATTGTCTGTGTGCGGTGACTTGATGAGGTGAAGGTCATGGCTCAAATGAAGAGGCACGTTGCTTACTTACCCCTAGGAAATTTGCCCTACGCTTGTAAGAGCTACAACCTCTTGCTGCTCTTGAATTGGCTTGGCTCAAGAGAACTGAGGGCGGGTACCTTGTTCAAGGTAAGAGTAGCCGAGTCGCACATGTCACAGTTACATTGATGTAGTTGCGATTTTTCAACCTTGTTAAAAGTCTATAGTGAGTCGTTTGAAACAGCCAATCACCTGTGAGACTTGTGGCAGCGGTCGCTAAATAGTCTTTACCAAAAGCATCGAGTCATAAAACATGGCCCGTCTACAATGTTGTAAGTGGGCGCACCTCACCATATCCATCTCCGACTCGCTCTGAGCAGCGGGCTTTGGTTGGCCGGCATCTATTTCTGTCACTATTCAGCCTTTATAGTATTTAATGCTTGAAAAAACCTCTGTAGCTACGCGTCGCAGGATCAACGACCTTGATTGCCCCAAAGTGCAATGCCATAAACATGCAGCCTCAAAACATCAGCACTTGAGTATGTGGGGATAGTTATGGGGTCGTCAGGTTGAGTCCGTCACACAATGCCTCGTGGCAATACAGGGCTCTTCTTAGGGCTGCTGCAACTCTCGTATTACAGCCCCCCCCCCCCCTTTTTTCTGTCATGGATAGCTATGCGGCCTCACGTGTAATTACACCTTGAAGCTGATGGGCCAGACGAATCTGCCTCGACAGAGGAGCCGAAACGGGTCCATCATGCTTCTCTCGGGGCATGGATCGCCAAGGTGTATGTATGCACGGGTAGGGAGGAGGCTAGCGCGGGCGTGTAAGTTGATGATGACGGAAAAGTCGGAAGCTGCATCGCCATGGAAGGCGGGTTTGACCTCGCGCATCGCTCATTGTGGGAATGGTGGCACTCTGGGAACAGATGAGGCAAACTCCCACAAGCTCGATTTTGCCGTGTAAGTGGTGCGGGCAACATCTTTCGTCGCCGGCTGGCCTTTCGTGAATCTCGGCCAACAAGTAGGACAAGGGGACAAAGAGTCGACTACCGTACAAAGCTTTCTACAGGCGCAAGAATCTGACGGCCAACGATGGCTCGAAGACACCCGCTTCAGCCCATCATCAAAGAGTGGGCACACGCTAGCGGGAAAAGGCCCTTGAAGCTCTCACCATGTTCCATTTTCGAGTCAAGGCACTTTTGTTTCAACCCACGCCCCCGAGTCCGTCTTTTCCAGCGACGGGCTGCGCCATTACTGAGATAGATGCAACAGCTGCTATGTTGGAGTTCAAAAAGCAAAGAGAGAAGCTGAAAATCTGCCACAGTCTACATGACGGTAAATCTGTGCCAAAGAAACCTGTTGATCGGGTTTGTGGTTAAGCCGAAGCCTTGTCATCATGCTGTAGACGAATCCACTGATTTAGTGGCCAGCATTAGAAGCCCTCCGGGGCACAACGTGGCTCCCAGCCCCGGAGGCGATGCAGGTGAGCAACAAGCACGCAGCCTAGGGCTGATGATGAACTTGTATGCTCAGCTTGTTTAATTGTGTGATGCGTTTTCGGGGCGGAGCTTGCGAGAATGCCATGGTTTGCGTGGCTCTCGCAGAGGATTACTAGGACCCTTCTTTTCTTCAAATAAAGCCGTCTTGGTCGCCGATATCTCCGCGCATTCAGATGAGGGGTGTCTTTGTGAACATGGACTGGCATGGTACATTACACTGTGTGGTTCGACAGTCCTTCATTCGGCAGTTTGTCATCTGCCTCAAGAGCTTAGCAAGTCGTCAAACGAGTCCATTACTGATTATTCAGTTTTAGACTGCAACGAAAGAAAATGAAAAGCATTCCTCCAATTCTCCATTACCTGTCAACTTTTCGGCGGGCTCCTGCTTTGCATCAACGGTGCCTGGTCATGTTGAGTCTGATCTCACACGTTTCGTAGCGGCCGTATCCACACGCACTGTATATCATGCTAGCTAGCCAGCTAGCTTCAGCCTCTCGGAAATTGCGGCAAAAAAGTAATGCCTCTGATAGTCGCTCGTATTGCCCGTTTGGACTCTGGACCTTTTGGTCACCCATATTGTCGCCGTCTACCTAGCAAGCCACGGCGCACGCGCAAACTCGTCATCACGCAGCTGCTTGTTCATAGGAGCGAGCCGCCACGGCATATCACTGGCAGGTAGCTATAGTCAGAGACCTCGCAAGTGTCGTTGCTGTGGCTGTGCATGGCAAAACGTGAGCACGCAATGCCCTGCCGTTCGTTGAATCAGAGAACAAGGCTCTCAGCCCGGGCTCCCTCATCAGGAACAAAGGTCGGCCGAGACGTCGTAGGGCTCGCATCCAATGCCATATTCGTCTACACATTGGTAAAGTTAAAGCAATACGGTCTGAGCTGGATTGCGCTGCAGCGCTCAGAGTGCACAAAATGATAAGCAGTTTGGTCTTCGGGCCCGGTTTCTTCAGCTGAGTTGACGATGAATGAGGGCCACAGGACGACTACCTGCCCTCATGATCTCTCGTCAGGCTAGCCAAACAGGACAAGAAGCGAGATTGGCGAACCACTTGCATTGCTCGCTACTGACCACACGTAGTTTCCAAGTCCAGTTGGTCACGTTGTAGTAGTACACGTGTTGGGTGTTTCAACTTGACTGCCACGGCTGAGCCTCAATGGCACACATGCTGATTCTGCTTTATGATACAGCTTTCATCATGCCCTACCAGGAAATGGCCGCGGCGTTGCAGCCATTCCGAGGTGGATGTATATCGGACCCGACAGCTAAACGAAGTCCCGGCCATCCGGCCGAGTCTCAGATCAGGCGCAACCACCGCCAGACATTGCCGACTTGTGTCCAGTGATGTCGTGCTGTCGGGCGACAACCGGGCATGAGCTAACCCGGGACCGTACACAGTCTGTGCCGCTTGCCAGGGGGTGCGATAGCAACGGCTCTGGTCTCAAAACTGCTTCCTGTCAGGTGCCGGCGGCACGCCGCTGCGACTCTGTTATGCAGTGTTAGTGGTCCCTTCCATGAAGACAAGGAGTCCGGTGTCAATGTTCGTTAGACCCGGGTATGTCAGCTCTTCCGTCGCAGGGCGACAGCCATCAAGGTCGCCTTGAGCTTTTTCTCATCCCGGCCGCTCATGCTTGGGTTCAGCTGTTCAGCTCTAAACTGTATTTGCGAAGGACAGCACGTTCAGGGTACCAGAGGCTACAGCAGGATAGCGAGTCGCCTGGTTGGGAAATGCGTAAGACGGGAGCTAGCATTGCACATCCTTTGATCCGTCTCACTTGTTGGCCTCGAGGTAAAGATAGAGGCATTCCGAGAATGCTCGGCGCTGCCGTCGCGATAGCCGGGTGGGAAAGTGCCGGTACGAGAAAGGAGAGGTGAGCGCCGCGAGGGCCGCCGACACAAGCTTTCGCTCAAGCAAACTGACGGGGCGGTGGGAAGGGCTCGAACTAAGACAATGCCACGTTTTGTGGCTGACTGCAAGGTTCATGCTGGGTGGCCCGCATCGAGCATCTTGCACCGGAGCAAGCTTATTAGTATCCCCAGACTTTTTCTCATTTGCGCGGGATGGAGCTTGGGGGAGGGGCGTGTGTAGCAGCTGAAGGGAGAGAGAGAGGGAGGCGGGTTCGATGCGTACGTATCTCGTTCTTTAGCGTGCCACAGGCGCAGGTACATCACTCTTGATACCGGATGTCGTCGTGTCGGGGCAGCTTACATCCTAAGAGTCGGGGGAGAGGAAGTCGGGAGATTTGACGACATCCGAGCTGACAGGCCATGGCAGTGTTGCAACATGACCACGCACTGTTGTTACCGTTTATCGAATGAGGAAAAGCTTCGAGTCATGGTGACATGGCGCCCACGTTTCCAGGACAAGAATGTACACGAATGCCAGAAGAGCGATCATGGCAGCGTGGTATTCACCCTCCACGAGCAAGTTTGTACTACTGCAGGCATCGCCTACGGTAATAAAGGGTCACACTACTCCGTAAAAGAGAGGTGTCAAGGTGTGTGGTGTCTGGAACCAAGGCAGACAAGTTATCACCATGGCCAATGGGGTGACAAAGTGCTTACCTTTTCTCAAAACGTGTTGCAGGGGGGGCGGGCGTTGCACTCGTGGTCCTGGATGTCGGCACAGTACTGGTGTGGTGGTGGGCGGGGTTTTGGGTCGTTGTCAGATTTCGGGGATCAAGAGAAGAGAGATGTGTGAGTGCGACGCAGAGTGTAAAGATCGGTGACCCCTTTGGACCGCCCCTCAAGACCAAAAAGAGGGCCATCTTTGCTCCCATTTGGCTCACGGAGCACGGCATAGAGGTTTAACGAGCAGCACACAACCTGCCAGGCACAGGAACACCCACATCTGAACCACACCACACCAGCTGGCACCACTCACACGTCATGCCTTATTAGTGAGTTGGTTAGTAAACTACGGAGTAGTTATCAGCTTGTCCCAGGATTGGCCCTGCTTCTCGAAGGAAATACTGGGCATAGCTGACCTAGCGCGCGAGGATCTGTGGCATGGCCAACGGAAACAACGCACAAGAGAGCAGCAACACTAGCGTCGTTCTGAAAAGACGAATTGCCCAAAACGGCTGGCAGTGTCGATTTCTGCTTCACCCATCTCGACTAGCGCGCGCTGCATTATGTCATTTCGCTGTTATTTCCTCCCGTCCCATATCCCATGTTTCATGGCAAGAGGGGGAGGGGAACGTTGACTTGTGACTGTAGACGAACAGGAAGAACGTCTCCGCCAAGGCAGACACAATAGTAAGAGCGGGTTAACATATTCTCATCACCACAGGCCTTTTTTCCTTTTGTCCCTATCAGATAACAGAGACGCCAATGCGGGCACAAGAAGAGTGATAGGATCGTAGATGGATAGGCGAAAATGCCCACTGTGGCTGGCTGGTCTGATAGCCGTCTTGGCCTTTGCTAAAATCCACAAAGGCGAATCTCTTCTACACGTAAGCACTAGTATCGTCTTTAGAAGGGCAAAGGGGAGAACCCAGGTGGCTGGGCCCTTCCGGATGTGCTGATTGCCGGCTTTGCCTTTCGTAAAGAATCGAGGAAACCCTGCAGAGCACGTTGTCCGATTGTCTTGATAGATAAACGAAATCTAACAACTAATGTTGCTTGGCGTTCTTGCTTGGCGTTCTTTTCCTTTGCGACGGCGATTTTTCTTAGCCTAGGCGTGTAAGTACGGAAATGTTTCATTTTGCCTTTCGGGGCCGAGCATAACGGGGCCGCGCAGAAATCTAGGTCACCGACAAGAGACGAGTCAGTTTATTACGCCAGGTGAATGTCATTTGAGGCAAGAAAAAGCAAATCGGCCACAAACACTAAATCACGTAGCCTGCCAATTTGCTGGCGTACCTTCAGCCCGATGCTTGTGAGGCAACCTATCATATGGCTTAGTAGCCCTTCTTTTGCTAACACACGCCTGCGGTAGAAGCTACCGCTGGACAGAAGCGTTGACCAGCCGCTAGAGCATGTGTGTGGCGGTGACATTGCCGAGTGTGGAAAAAGACTCTTGCCATCTGACTGACACTTTTGCGTATGGTGAAAGTATCCCCAGAAAATCGAACTGGAGTTGCTGAACAATCTGGTTCTATTGAGCCCCTTCCGCAGCCAATTTCGATGCCTGAATGTGGCCATTTCTGCTAGGAAAAGCTCATGAAGCTTGGACCATCAATCTTGCTACTGAATAAACGAACAATAAATACCAATCTGAAATAGCTTCTCGAGGCTAGCTGAACAAGTTGGCGAACGGCCGTCGGTCTAGTGACAATGAGTTCGCCGCACATTGCCGTATCTTGCCCAGGGGCTTTTTCGTACGATTGAGTTTCAAACAATTAGTACGTTTGTTGGTGCCGTTTTCCATTTGAGTTTGTATAGTCGCAACGCTGACGCCACGCGAGAGATGCTATCCGTTGGCCTGGTTTCTGCGACGTCACCGAAGAATCAGCAGGGGACAAAAGGCAACATAAGAGGCATGCGATTGTACCATCAGGACAGGGAAAGTATTCAGAAAATGGCGCAAAATCGACGGCCACGCGCAACGGTTAGAGGCTGTCTGCGCTATCATTCGGATTTCGGGGCTGGCGTCGTGGTAGCGTCGCGCCATCAGGATGGATGAACATGGGTATCGGCCTAGAGAGATTCGGACAACTCATGCGAGCTGCTCGACAGCTTCCTATCTGACTCGGTGCGTTGAGAGAGTTCGGGCCTCGCTGGTGGCCACACTCAAAGCACGCCCCCTGATCCGCCCAGCTCCATACACTACCACTAGTTAGAGAAAGCCAACGCGCTCCACAGCGATAGCCGGGTCTTTTGCTAGCAAACAAATTGGAATGAGGCGCACGGGAGGCTTTGCAGCCGTCCAGCGATTGAAGCTGGAGCGAGCAAGAGAAGCTCGTGAATCCACATTTGCACCTCTTGAGTCGTGACAGCTCCGTTTTCGTTGTTAAGCAAACAAAAAGACGTGAATCGAGAGGCGCAGTGCCGTCAAAACGGGGCCGAATGAGAAGAGTTGCAACTGAAGCAGATGGAGAAGCAGCCGATAGCCGGATTACTTTTGGAGTGTGAGCCGCATCGCACTACACGGCTGCGACGCATGTCACATCGTGTAGGACCCGACTGGGTTAAAGCGGCACAGTTTCGCTCTTGGTAAGAATAGACGATGATGCCATTCTGTTACTGCCGTGAGATGCGCAATTAGGCCAACTGGCTCCGCGGAGAGGGATGCGTGCATGAAAGTTAACTAGCTGCCACTGAGAACGGCACACTGCTTGATCGTTAGCAGTTGCAAAAAGGGCATAATGGCGAAGTGCGCCCTGCGGAACTTGCCATTTGCTAGAACTAGTTGCGGCGTGAGCTATTACTACTTCTCCTTGCACTATAACGTGGCAGCCCAGGATCAATGCAAAAACGAGCTCTGTTGGTGGAGAGAAGGCGGAGCGAGTCCTCTTCACAAGACAGCCTCGACATCCTGCGCGCGACAACCGAGCAAGATTCTCCGGCCCACGAATACAAAGGAATGCGCCAGGAAAGAATACGGATAGTGCTGCCGTGGATGGAGACTTGCAGAGGAAGGAGTACGGCGTAGAATTAGCGCGAGAGATGAGCAGCAAACGCCCAAGCCGTTTTGGGATTGGCGAGCCAAGAACAGGATCACAGACTAGTTATTGCCGTCGTCGACCTTGATGGGCAAAAAGAGCTCCCTTGCTCGCAGCAGCATCAAGAGCTGAAGGGAGGGGGCAATTGGTATCGCCAGTACGAATACAGCCAGCTGCCAAACTGATAACGATCTCATCTCGAGAGTTCCTTGGCGTATCAGGCGGGCGAGCATGCGTAGCCAAAGCATTCGGCAGGCAGAAAACGGGTCATCCGGATTCATGCATTGAAAGGGAGCGTGGGATCCGCCAGGCCTGTTTTTTTTTTTTGTGCAGATTTTCGGGGATGCTGGCCCGTGAACTTCGAGTCTTGATGAGTGCCGACAGCCAAGGTGGAAGGGGTTGGTGGTGCGGAATGGGGACCGCGACCAAGTTCACAGCGCTGGCAGAGAAGCGAGTGAAGGAGCGAACAAGCCAATGAGTGTGGGAGGATGGACGAGGCTGTGGGTGGATGCGTTGATGCGTTGAAGCTGTGCGGAATTGCGTTGGCGGTGATGCGTGGGCAAAGTTGTTGTTGAATGGATCCGAAAGGCAGCGGACTGCATGCAAGCTTTGAGGGTGCGCTGCCAACCAGATACAGGGCATGGTGGCCGCTGTAAGGTCGCTCCTCGCCCGTTGGCCATTGCAAGTCCCATTAAAAACTTGCAGTTCCTACAGACTACGGGGGCCGCTAAAGTGACTGGGGGTACGGAGCGAGTTCTTTTTGTCCTCTTTTTGACAATTGACAAGTCGAGGTTGCATTCGGATTCGAAGCCACTCCAGAAGTTTTCGGGGCCGGCCTAGCACGGGCTGTCCGCCTCGTCACAGCAGATCTGCCTGCTTTCGGATCACCACGTGTGTGTGATTTCAGCAGAGGAACGAACCGCCCTGAGAATTGAGCGTGGTTGCTGTTGGTCTCACCGATGCTGCTACGGATATACGGCCTGAGCGTCAACTTGACAAGGCCCACCCTCCTTTTCCACGGGGATTTCAAATATTTACTGGTTGCAAATCTCATCTATTCAGCAAGCATCCATTTTTTCCACGAATCAAAACTACAATCTTACTGCGACTCACCAGCATTCGCACGTGCTCTGAGGAAGCAACAGCGTCGTACGCGTAGCGGGGAATGCGAGGCGGCCATTTACTCAGCTGGCCACCTAGTACTTTAAATTTTTGAGATGAGCACGTATTATTTCCTCTTCTCGTACTCCGTACGCAAAGTTGTGAGAGATGATTGGCCGGGGCCCGCCCACCGCATTGCGAACCACCTCAGACACAAACACGCGCGCGGGATCCCTAGATGCACTGCTACCGCAGCATAATTCCGGGTTGCGTAATGACGGCGCCCAGTTTTTCCCCTTCTTTTTGCACACGCAGCATCAGTAGTAGTAGAAGAAGAAGAAGAATGCAAATGTCCTTCTGTGCATGTTCTCCCTCTCTCCGTCCCAACGGTGCTCGATCCACGTCAGCCGTGTGCGACGCGCCCACTCAACGCAGCCGACGAAGCTGCGACCTCGTCGCAGCTTTTCTTCTTCTCATCGTCCCCTTCTAATGCAGAACCGGGGGTTGCACCGGCGTTAAAAGAAAAAGAAAAAAGCCCGTGGCCGCCTTATCTTCCGGTCCGGATCTTTGACAATGCCCGTGAGCAAGGCCTCCTGCAGCATTCTTTATAATACTTCCCTCCAGTCTGGCTGCCCGCTTCAGGTCACATAATAGCAAAAGAGGAGCAGGAAGCCCGCACACCCACCCACATACAGATTGGGGCAGCAAAAGGGACAAGATGCTGAAGATAGGGCTGAACAACTGCCAGTATGGACAGTCACCGAGGGAGGGGGGGAACACCAGCAGCATAGGGTCCCCCCTTGGGGAAACTGTGATGGCATCATGGCATATCAGTATTCTGAACAGGAAACCAGCCGAGTCTTGATTGGCCCTTGAAACGACGTGCATCTGAGCACATTTGCAAACAAGCAAGGCAAGCATGCCCACACCTGTGTCAAAACAGCGATGCCCTGCAACGTATAATAAATAATCCCTGCTTTTTGCCTGGTCTCTCCAACGATCGTCAAGTTGCCCGCCCGCGCGCGGGTATCCACTTCAAGCGAGCTGAAAACGGCATAGCGCCGCCTTTAAATCTTTGGCTTCGGTCTCCCCGAAGAGCTGCACCTCTACATTGTTAAGAAGAGGGGTCGATATGCAGAACAAGAAACTTTTTTTTTTTTTTTTTTGCTTCTTTACACGTGGCAGAGATAAGAGCGCATCTTCGTTTACGAGCTTGTCGAAAAAATGTGAGAAAACGATATTAGTTTTTATCTCAATCTTGCTCGGCGGCATCGTCCATAACCGGTGAGGCGCCAAGGTTGACTTTGCCCACTAGCCAGGCCAATATCTCAGTAGTTGCACTAAAAACGCCAGCCAGGTGCCAGACTACCGAGTAATCTGTACTGGTATGGCTGTTGCTAGCTGCATGTCTCGGTCTTGTCTCTGCCTTCTTTTCTGCCTTCTTTTTTTTGGTCCTGCATGTTTCCCCATGGTAATCTGTACATTGGCACCAACGTTTCATGTGCCAAGCAAACGGCCATTCCGAGTGGCAAGGTTTCACTCTATGGAATATTCCACACGTGAACCTGCGCAAATGACGCAGCTTGTTTATTTTTCTTTTCTTTTTTTTTTTTTTTTTTTTTTTCATTCTGTTTCTTCTCTCTCTCCAAGGCGTCTTCGCATCACTTCCAACGCGCCTTGCGACTAGCCAATGTAGTAGCTAGCCCCAGGTCGCAGCAGCCACCAAAAGACTGGACGACCCAAGCCTTCCCGACGAGAGCTGTGCTGATTGGCCCCGAGTGCCGACCCAAGAATGTAGAGTAAAAGAAGAAAAAGATCAACAGCAAACGCAGCAGGGTGACGGACACGCCCCCCTGGTCGAACAGGGAAGGTATGTACCGGTCTCTTTTTTTTTCCTTCTTCACCATCTCGGGGCAATCCCTCTCGGCCGGTGCCATTATCGTGGTGGCAGAAAGACACGAGAGATCCTTTAGTAATGCTCCTTTTTTTGGGCTGATGTAGACTATGCTTGGCATTCATCTTCATGAAACGGTGTATAGGCGTTAGATTAGACTTGATTAGTCGTTGGCCTTTTTTTCCCTCCTGATTACGGTGGCACAGTACAGATTAGTATGCCAATAATAGTCGAATTGACACCATGGACGGAAAGGCGTTAAGCCGTGCCGGGCCATTCAAAGTGCAAAGTGCACTGGCGCTCTCGACCGGCACAATTCATCACCCGATAAACTACACAGCCAAAGTCGATGCCACTCGCTCGCTTCTTTCATGTAGATTCGGCCTTGATGTTGTCCAGGTTCGGATGCTCCAAGTGCCGTCCTTTTCCTTGTTGCAGATGGGGCTGAAAGTACTTGATACAACTCAATCCGGTATGGAAGTTGTCGAAATCAAGCCACAAAATCTCTTCAACAATCTTCTTGACCTTTTACAGAGCATTTCTCTTAATCAAACCGACAAGTACCCCATCCACCTAACTATTACCAGATGGGCCCGATGGATAGACGGGACAAAACCGGGCCACGGCTCTCCTCTATTGCGTTGGCCCCGCGGGGGTGAATTATACAGCTCACCTGCAGCTTCGAGATATGCTGCAGGAAAATGGCTACTGATACAGAGAGAAAAGAACGTGCACGTCCATGACCCTGTTTCCATCATCTGCCCACATCCCGGTCCCTGTGATTTCGTGTAAATAAACTCTTGTTGTGCGTACCTGCGTCGTAGCAGTTCTCCAGCCTGCCTTGTACGACTTACATGACCACAGTATGGCCCTATTTTTGTTTTCTTTTTTTTTTTTCCGCATCTGCAGGTGTGCATTCTGTCGAATCGAGGCAGCAAGGCGAGATGGTGGCTACAGGGATTATAAAAAGCTTAGCCATGCGCCGTCGAGACGGTTGATGGGGGGCGTGCTGCTGGCTACAGCACCCGTATGTGTGTGTATTGTGTTGCGTGTGTGTGTGGGCGGGGGCGCAGAAGAGGCTTCGATAGATGCTTCTGTCTCAACCGTCATTGGCCGCGGAAGCGCATAGAACTGACAGATGAGCCACGTGAAGGCTTGCACCTTGTCACTAGGCTGTGTATTTATGCCACATTCTTTTTTTACCTTTGCTTTTTCCCATCATGACACTATTTTCGTCTCGCACAAACTAGGCGCAATACTAATCTGTAATGGTAATAGCATGCTTGGTGCAATCTTGGCCCCCACCTCCACGCCCAGCCGTCCGCCCGCCCTGCCCACACACCCGGCGATTCCCCTTTTGGGTAAACGACAAGTCAATCTCGTCACGCCAATCTTACGCCCACCC
>JAPFRM010001175.1:0-49797 GCA_030778325.1 Beauveria medogensis | reverse complement strand
TTTTTTTTCCTCGCTTCGCTCGATGTGAGGGCCTTGGGGAGCAACTCTTGTCTTTTACTACACACCAGACTGAAGTTTTACGGATGGGATGGGATGATGTGATGAGCTGACTAAAAGAACAAAACAAAAGGGCGCCATCTGTCTCGATACCCTCACCACCGGATGGTCCCCCGTGCAGACCATCAAGACCGCCCTCCTCTCCGTTCGCATGCTCCTCGAGTTTCCCAACTCAAAAGACCCCCAGGACGCAGAGGTTGCCAAGATGATGAACGAGCAGCCCGACCGCTTCGCCCTCGTCGCCCACGAATGGGCCGTCAAGTATGCCGGGGCCCCTCGTCGCCAGCTCGACTTGAGTCAGTATGCCGCCGCGACCGCCGCGGCGGCGGCGCCCAAAGACGAAGCCGCGAGGTGTGTAACACACACCACCCCCCACAATGAACTTTTCCACAGGGCGCGCCGCCGGCTAATGGACATGTAGATATGACGGGTACAACAAGAACATGGTTGACAAATTTACCGGCATGGGCTTCGACGTCGAGGCTGTCGTCGACGCCTTCCGCTTCGTCGGCATCGATAGGAATCAAGGCCAGTACTACGAGCTCGAGGAGGCCTACATGGGCGACATCACTGCCCGGCTGCTCGGCGAGCAATAGCCATTTCTGAACCCAACGACTGTAATGGGCTAATGCCCCCCCCCCCCCCAAACCTTTCCATTGTGTTTTTTCATGCATTGATTTGGAGTCTTTCTTATGCTTTTTATTTGCTTTTCGTTTCAGTTTTTTATACATACCATGGGAAACGAGTCTTATTGCAACAGCCTTTGATTGGGGCACAATATGATGGCCAACCATTCTTTGCGGCGCAGCGCATCATCAGCCGCGAAATACAAGTCACAACTCTAGAGCAGATATTCATCCAAAAAAATGAAGAAGCGTTTCATGTTCTAGAGCACACCGGCTGTCCCGTTTTGTATTGTTCCAAATCTATCACGTAGTAATGACACTGGCTGCATGCATGATGGAGGAGCTCTCCACCCAGAACAAGCCTCCCAGAAAGCTTCCAGTCCAAAGCTTCCCTGATGAAATATTAAGTCAAGGAACTCAAGTCGCAGCTTTCGTATCCTGACAAAAATAAAACCTAAAAATAAATGGCACATTTCCTCTTCATCTCTCTTTCCGCGGGCCTATAATTACAGGAGATCGCGGCGGACAAATTCATCGTAGAGAGCCTTGCCCAGACCAGCGGGGGAGCGCTCGACAATGACGCCGGCGCCCTCAAGGGCCGCAATCTTGGAGTCGGCGCCGCCCTTGCCACCAGAGACAATGGCGCCGGCGTGACCCATGCGGCGGCCGGGGGGAGCGGAGATGCCGGCAATGAAGGAGACGACGGGCTTGCCGCCGTTGACCGTGTTGTTTTGCTTGAGGAACTCGGCGGCTTCTTCCTCGGCCGCGCCACCAATCTCGCCAATCATGATGATGCCGTCCGTGTTCTCGTCCTTGAGGAAGACGCTGAGGCAGTCGATGAAGTTGGTGCCGGAAAAGGGATCACCGCCGATGCCGACGACGAGCGACTGGCCGAGGCCGGCCTGGGTGGTCTGGTTGACAGCTTCGTAGGTGAGGGTGCCGGAGCGCGAGACGATGCCAATGCGGCCGCGCTTGTGGATGAAGCCGGGCATGATGCCAATCTTGCACTGGCCGGGGGCGATGATGCCGGGGCAGTTGGGGCCGACGAGACGCGTCTTGCTCTGCGTCTTGAGCATATCGGTGATGCGGACCATGTCTGCATGCGGGCGGCCGCATCGGTTAGCTGTCGGACTCGAGGATCTCACGGCAGTCGGGGTTTCGGTGACGGTGATAATTTACCATGTTGAGGAATGCCCTCGGTGATGCAGACGGCGAGGGGAATCTCGGCCTGGAGAGCCTCCTCGATACCGGCAGCGGCCAGAGGAGGGCTGATGTTGGTCAGCCATACAGCGCTCAATCGCTTCGTTGAATATAGAGTTGCGCTTACGGGACAAAGAGAGCTGTGGCCGTGGCGCCGGTCTCCTTTACACCCTCGGAGACGTTCTTGAAGACGGGGAGGTCGAGGTGAGTCTGGCCAGCCTTTTTGGGGTTGGTACCGCCGACTACCTTGGTGCCTGTGCAAATTCTCGTTAGTATGTCGACCATTTGACATGTGTACAGATGCACATGATTGCGATTCTCGCGTCGGGGCTCATACCATATTCGATGGCCTGCTGGGCGTGGAAGCTATACATTCAGCACGTCAGCGTCGGCACCCGGGGAAGCCGGAGGCATGTCCGAGGGCCAGCTAGCAGCCGTTGACAACCCTCAATTCAATTGGAGTACAACGTACGTTCCCTGCTTTCCAGTGAAGCCCTGGAAAAGGACCTTGGTGTCGCTGTTGATGCGCAAGTTCTCAATCGTCTTGGAGTAGGGAGACGCGGCAGAGCTGTATGAGCGGCTCGAAGCGTGGCGGAGGGCCGAGCGAGCGGCAGTTCTGGGGACGGCCTGCATTGTGGATGGGGAGGAAGATCAAGGAAAAGGAGATGCGGGAATACGGAAAGAGAGGGAGAAGAACGTAAAAGAGTATGCACCGATGATACGGCAAAGGTGTTTGTAGAGAAGGTGCCGTGGTTGAAAGGGAGCTTTTTCGGTGGAGGTTTTTTTCCTGGGGGAGAGCTGTCTGGTTGGCTGGGCCGGCGCAAAGCTGGTACAGGGGACGTCTGGCCTTGAGCGTTATAATTTGGCGCTGGGGCTTGTTGCGAGGTTGCGAGTCGTGCTCGGGTTCTACCGGCCCCAACGCGCGAGCCGGCGAATCATTTTTCCCGATCATTTTCGTGCGTGTACTATTGGCGCGCTGCAGTTGCTGCGACTGCCCCATTCGATGTTTCAGAGGGGCCAAGCTTGCCACATCTTAGTTAATGCAGCATTTTGACTACATGCAACAAACAAGTATCGAGACAAACAAAGGCAGCGATTTCGATAATCGATTGCAGCTTCGAGTTTCCCGGCAAAAACTAACCTGTTGATGCTTCTATTCTTCTGTCGATTTACTAGCCATTTATCGACTTGTTTGTTGGTGCGCCATCTCCGTCACTACCACTGCCATTAGCCTCCCATTCTTACAGTTTCCAGCGGTCAAGGCCCTGCCTCGCTGCCTGCAAAAGTTCGGAGCGTCCATGATGCCCAACTTCTGTCACTGCCGCACCGTGAATGCGGTACGGCCGACCGACATCGTGCAGACCGGACACTTTGTCAAAAACGCTAAACAGGAACCTCGCCTGCACCTTTAATGAGTGGCTGCGGCGCAGCCAGCTCCCGCGGGTGTCTGGCCTCGGCGAAGAAGTGGTACGCCAACCTCTCGGAGTACTAGTACTCTGCGTGCTTCCGCAGCTTGGGATGGGACGCCTACATCATACGCTGTTGAGAAGAGATCAAGGTTTCGTTCAAAACCGTGGCTCGACTTACCGAAGCATAGGAAAGAATTCGAGTCACCAGCATGGACAAGCAAAACTTCCACCCTGCCCGCCACCAGATTTTGAAAAAAAGTATCCTTTTGAAACGCCGACCTGGACTGGTACTCGCAGCGAAGCGACATTTCCAGCAGATCCCGCATCAGCGGCTCATCATCGCACACGCGCATTAACGGCGCAATTTGAACACCCGTGAGTCGCGGCTTCAGTACACGCTCTGCGTGCAACGGGCTGAGATACACGCCGTCGTTCTCGGCGTTGTGGTTTGCGGCCGCCGAGCTGTCATTGTCTTTGCTGCGCTGCTGCCTCACGCGCGTCAGCGGCTGTCGTGCGCCACCGCCGCCATCCCCGCCATCCCCGCCAAGCGACTGTGCTGGCTCCTCGTTGCGCGGTGGCCGCGGCGCGGCGGCCAGCAACGACGCTGTCTCATAGAAGACCGGCTCGAGGTACGGGAAGCTGTACCGGAAACTTGTCTCGGGCGGCACGGCCATTTGCAGCAGCGCATCGCCAGCTCTGACCTGCCTCAGAATAGTTCCGAGCCCCGTGCCGGCGCGTATGCGCTGGAAGACACCCTGCGCATCCTGCTCGGGGAGGCTGCGCAGTAGCGCCACCACCTCCTCGTGCTCGCGCGCGTGGTCACGCAGTTCGCGGTACCCCCGCCGCAGGGCCTGCGACTCTGTCTCGCCGGGTCGGGCCGTGTAGTGACACGAAAAACGACGCTGCGCGCATCGTCGACATGTCGGCCTTTCTCCTGAGCACTAAGACATGGGCCATGAGAATAAGTGGCACGTTCACGTGGCAAAAAGTTTGCCTTGGCGTTCTTGTCATGCTTGAAAAGAGAGCGGGGGAAGAGGCAGGGAGTGCAAAGGAGAAATGGTACAAGTGCAAGAGTTACACGAAGCAGAGCGTATATGAGGGACAAGGAAAAGAGTACGGTGTATGAGTTGAAAAGGGATAGAAGGAAGAGGAGCAGGTGCACAGTATGACGTCGCGTACCTTGGTCTTGTGTTTTCGACAGTTATCACAGGCTGCCGTCGTGTGAGCTGGCTTCACTGGGTGAGTGAACCTTCTGGGGCCTAAGACGTCGGGTTTTTCAGCCGCTGGGAGCAGTTTGCGCAACGGACGGTTCTCTACGCTCTCGGTCATTTCTTTGCTGACGAGATGAGATGCGATGATAGTCTGGATCGAGTATGCAGTGCTCGCATTGCTCATTTGACCAGGGTAAATTGGAGACCCTCTTAATACTCTTTTTAAAGACGGCTGGCTGTCGGGTGTTGCGGTTGTTGATTTCAAACCGCGTACTCTGCTTTATTGCTCCGAGAAGGACGCTGACGTCATGCTTTCTTCAGGCTGCCGTCTGCTATGCATCACCATTGTCGCGAGGGAGGAAGGCAACAGAGGAGAGAGCCCAGACGAACAATATGGCCGATGAACCGAGTAGAATCTGCTTGTTCTTTGCCTCCCGCTCAACCCGCTCAAGCAAGTGCCTTTTAGTTACAGATAGCTTTTCCTCAGAGAGGGGAATTGATCGTCCATCCCAGGGTCCACTGCGTGGAGGGGGAAGGGACCCTTTGACTTGCGTGGCCACGGCCAATCAGGCATGGACGGCCTGACTCCCCGCCTAACGCCTTACGTAGCAACGTAGTTGGGCACGCAGCCATCAGCGTTTTATTAGGATGTAAGCCGGGAAAGAAGCTCCGGATTGTAAAGCCACTCACTGATCATGGGAGCTGGACAAATGGGGCATTGCTGCGAAAACTGGACACAGGTCGACAGTCAACACTTCATAGTTGACGAGCAAAACACGTCAAGGCTTGAGGTACTACATACAATATGAAATCCTGTGGCGTGGTAACCCACTGTATTTGTGGGGATGCGAGCAAAGACTTTTAAAGTTGGATGTAGATTCCGGCTTCCGAGGCGTAGTGTCCGAGATGTGATATCCCCTTTGACTACAACCCCCAGTGCCTTGTAGTGTAGTAGCGCGAGGCTGTTGCACTTGCCAAAGGGATTACGGAGACGCAAATGGGGTGTCGATTTAGTAATTTAGATTTGTAATATGTTTAGCAGGCATTTCTATCCCAAGTATTCCGAATCATGTTCATGAAGTGCGTCTCCAAGCAATACATATGCACAAGGCATGTGGGCGAAACAAAAGAGGATTTATGCAAAAAAAAGGAAGAAAAGAAAAAGGAAGAAAAAAAAGAAGAAAAAAAAGTGGAAAAGGCACATGTGGAATACATCATCAGAAAGGCCAAAGTCACATAAAACGCCACGCTCCAAACACCCCCAAAAAAAATCTACCCTGATGCCTTTCTAGAACCACCCTAGGCCATGGCTGACCCGCGGGCCGTCGACGTTTGCCACGAGCGGCGGCAGGTGACCACCCAAGATGCGCCGCAGCAGCTGGCCGATGGGAATACCCAGGATCGGGGTGGCGTACAGGCTCTGCAGAATCTCAATCTCGGTGCCCAGGAGGCAAAAGGCGGCCGGGTGCAGGTAATAGCGCAGGATCACGGCCAGCGCCATGAGCCCCGCCGCCGAGTGGGCGACGCCCGCATCGGGGGTGAAGAAGAAGCCCATGGCGTAGACCTCGCGCGTGGCGTTCATGGCCGACTCCCATAGATAGTGCTCCGAGGCAGACACGCTGGCGGTCGTCGATGTTGTCGACGCCGACGAGGGCGAGTTGGTATTGTCGTCGTAGCCGGGCGAGTTGGTCGTCGTCGTCGTCGTCGTCGTCGTCGTCGTCGTCGAGGCGGGCGTGCCAGCCACCGCACCCCCGTACGTCGCGTACCATCCCGGCGGCCGCTGCGGTATTCGCTCCTCGCCCTGCCGCGAGCTGAAGAAGCTCCTGATGCACGAGAGCATGCCGCACGTGAACCAGTACATGGTCGTCATGTGATGAAATGCAAACTCGGCGTCGTTTCTCGGCGGCTCGATCGGGCCCGTGTTGGCAAAGCAGTCGAAGCGCTGCAGGGCGTCGCCGCGGTCGGCCGCCCAGGCGTCGAGATCTGCGCGCACCTCGCTAGAGCGGCTCATGATGAGCGCCTCGAGGTCCTGCCGTCGCCGCGGATCGGCAGAGGCTTTGAACTCTTCCACATACTCGAGGATCTCGGGAATGTCTTGCATCAGGTCGATGAGCTGGTCTTTGACGGCTTTGGGGTGCTTCTTCCACGGGATCTTATCCCATGCGGGGCTAGCAAAGGGGGAGCGTTTTCGTTGGCCCATCGATAGCATGACCTGATTATTTTTTGTCAGCATGCCCGGTACTCTCGGCTGGATTTTGGAGCGCATACCATGTTGATGCGCGCATCAGAGTATAGTTGATGCGCCGGGCCTGAAGCGAATGCCACGGGGCCCCGCGCCAAGAAGATGGCTTGTTGTCCTTGGTTATGGCCTCGCCAAGCTAAAGGCTCGGGGGTATCTTTATCTTTAGAAATGAATAATAACTGCACAATTTGTCAGTATATGCTTGCTTTGAACCTAGCAGGAGAGGCGCCGTCACCTCAAACGTGGCCATTATGCGGGCGGCCGTCAGTAATCCATCGCGTTTATACCAATCCGTCCTCTGCAATCCTTTGACCATTTCCATGACGGAGCTGTTGTAGGCCTGAATGCCCTTGACCTGTAGTTGCTTGTCGTTGTGCAGCGTGGCGATGATGGCGCTCGACGTGGCGACGGCGGCGCACCGGACGGTCGGGTCCGTGTCGTAAAGCGGGCCAATGTGCTTGGTCCAGCCCATCGAGGCAAAGCTCATGGCTGCATCCGAGGGCACCGTCGTCCCTGCGGCGAGCAAAGTTGCACCAAAGTAACCCATGTAGAGCTGCTCGCGCGCCGAGCGGGCCAGGTGCGCCGGTAGCAAGATGTCGGGGGAGCGGTCGGCCAGCCACGCCGACTCGGGGCTGCCGCCCGTGCTGGAGGAGTCATCTTGAAGGATCAATTGCTGCTCATGCTGTACCAAGCCCGACTGCTTCTGCTGCTGCTGCTGCTGCTGCTGCTGCTGCTGCTGCTGCTGCTGCTGATGCCGCAGTCGGACTTGCAGCTTGGGGCGGTTGTCCACGGTCCGGTTGACCCAGACCAGGCCTTCGGTATACCCCTCACATTCTATGCCGGCCTTTTCGCACTTGAGGCACGCAGGCGCAGTCTTGTCACACTAATTCGCGCGGAAAATAATCAAAAGTCGTTAGAAAAGACGGAGCTTCGACCTTGTTCCGAGCATTTGGGAAACGCTCCTACCTTTTTCTTTCTCCGGCGGCAGGTCAGGCACGAGACTGATCTGGTGGGGATGCCGACCATTTTCGGGGTCGCTCGCTCGCCCGCCTCGACGCATCAACAATGGCCGATGCAGACGCTGATGAGAATGAGGAAGGATATAGGAAGATGCGCAGAGGCCAAGTGAGATGGGCCGGGCGAGACTGCTTGTTGGGCGTCGACGTCAACGGCGTTGAGGAGTAAACGGGCTGATGACATGGGAGGAGTGAGATCCGACAATTGACCGGCACATGGCGCTACAATGGCGCCTAATTTTTTATCCCCTGGCAAGGTTGAAATGAGACAGGCTAAAAGTCCAACGTCGTACGGTTTCGACCCTAAACCCGCTCTCGTTTACAACTGCCGTTCCTTGCTGACCACCTCCCTAGGTATACTTTGACCCGTCGGATGTTGCGGGGGGGTCGAGGAGGGTCGTGCAGAACCCGCCGACATATGCCGAGGCGAGGGATATTGCGACCCCTCACCCCGGCTCTTGGCGTAGTAATAAGCAACTCGGGGCAGGATGAGGAAACCAAGTCTATCAAGATGACGGGATTCACAAGGCAAGTGGCTCGTGGAGTCGCGCCTGCAGACGCAGTAGACGACGAGAGTTGTCGCCGCCAACTGGATGCGGCACTAGACGCTGGGGTGGCTGTTCAGCTCGCTATTCAGCTCGCTGCAAGCTGGCCCTCGAAAGGTACGCCGCATATGGCCCTGACTGAACTTACGGAATGGGCGTAGTCAATGGAGCCGACTAGAGTCGCGCCAGAGCTGAACTTGGGTGCGCCGCGTTTTCTATTGGCGGCCAACTTGTGCAGCTTAGACTACATAAAACTTGGCCTCGACGAGTTGGGACGAGGCTGGCTATTCTTGTCGACTTATTCTAGACAATGTCTCATCGACGAGACCTTTGGCCGTCGCAGCCATCATGGCCCGATGGGATATGTGAGACTTTCGTCCCGCCCGATGCCGACGTTTCAGAGATGCATCGGGGGTTCGGCCGGGGTTGACCACAATCAAGCCGAAAAAGAAAAGGGCACTGCATCAAGATCATGGCAAATGCTTCAAGTGAGACTTGCAGCAGTATTGCGAGTGGTCTCCAATCCTTGTGAGGCCACATGCAAGGACTCCTGAGAACAATGAGCAGACTAGCAAGGCAAAATAGCTGCGACAAGCAAAATAAGCAATGTGACACAATGGAACACTCCTTTTGTCGTACCCGAAAGCACCTTCACGAAACCCTGTGATAGTCATGTTGTTGGCTCTTGATAATAAAGGCTGAATTCTCCAGTACATGCTTCATACAAAGCAGCACCCCTCGTAACCTTGCTAGGACTTGTACGAATTATACAGCATGGAAACAAGTTGAATGAGCCAATATAGAAAATCAAAATCAGTCTTGATTGTTGCGGCGAAAGTGGACAGTAAAAATATCGTAGAAGAAAGGTCGAGATGGGCGGCGCAGGTTTCCACGCCATATCGACAGCGAGTGTTTTCTGCCATCAGAAGCAGGCTCATCAAGGACAAATTCTTTGCGAAACCGGTCTTGACTATTCCTTGAAATTTTGGACAAGAAATTGCATGCCTATCAGGATCAATAAATGAAGAGATAATCTCCTTGCTCAGCACGCCTCGCTTCGCGTTTCCTCACCCTCGAACCTTGACACCAACTCCTACGATACGCCAATCATGCAACACATTACCTCATTCGAGATACGCCATCCACCACCCGCCGGTTACTCAATCATTACCCCACGCGGCTTCACATCCTCGGCCATCTCACTCCAGCGGCTCGTATACACCCTCCCATTCTTCACCACCACCAGAACGCTCCTCTCCGCCTCGTCCAGAATGGCCACGTCCTCGAGCGGGTTCCCCTTCAACACCAGCACGTCCGCCGCGAACCCGGCCCTGACCTGCCCCAGCGCGCGCTCCTGCCCGAGCATGCGCGCCGCGTGCACCGTCGCGCCCCGCAGCACCACGTCGCTCGGGAGGCCCGCCGCCGTCTTGCGCAGGCCAAACTCGCGCGACTGCTCCGCCTGCAGCGGCCCGAGGAGGTCGGAACCGTGGCAAATGGTCACGCCCGCGTCGTGCGCCACCCGCAGCGCCGCGACGCCGCGCGCGAGCACTTGCTGGTTCTTGGCCTGGTTCGCCGGCGGCAGAAACGCGCCGTACTTGGGCTCGCCCATGGCCTTGTAGGTGATGAGCGTCGGCGTCAGCCAGACGTCGCGCGCCGCCATGTACCGCGCCGTGTCCGCGTCGAGCAGGTTGCCGTGCTCGATGCCGCGGACGCCATTGTCCACCGCGTGCCGGATCGCCCGCGGCGTGTACGCGTGTGCCGTCACGTACGTCCCGTAGCTGTCGGCCACGTCGGCGACGGCGCGGACCTCGGCCGCCGTAAACTGCGTGTTCTCGATGCGGTCCGTCGGGCTGGCCACGCCGCCGCCGACCATGATCTTGATGAAATCCGCGCCTTGGCGGAGCTGCTCCCGCGTCGCAGCCAGGCACGCCGGCACGCCGTCTGCAACGACGGAAATGGAGGACTGCGAGCCGCACTGGCAGCAGTCACCATTCTTGTCATGCGCCTTCCGGACGTCCCCGTGGCCGCCGGTCTGCGAAATGGCCTTGTTGGCGAGAAACACGCGCGGGCCGGGAAAAACGTCGTCGGCAATGGCTTCCTTGAGCGCGAGCGTCGCACCGCCGGTATCCCGCACCGAGGTGAAGCCACGGCTCAGCATCTGCTGGCAGAGAAATGGCTGCCGAAAGTAGGACACGGCCATGTCGGCCTCGTCGAAGCCGAGTGCGGCGGAGCCGGCCACGGCCGTGAGGTGCACGTGGCAGTCGATGAGGCCTGGGCAGAGGTAACGGCCGTCGAGATCGACCTCGATGACGTCGGCCGACGCGGGGAGGATGGGGTGGGTGTAGCTGCGCGTGGGCTGGACAGAGTCAATGAGCCCGTCGCGCAGCACGACGGTCTGGCGAGGGACGATGCTGCCATTAGCGGCGTCGACAACATTGGCATTGTGTAGGATATACGTCTTTTGCGGAGGAAGAGTCCAGGGCTTGATAAGTTTCGCCGGGATACCGTCTTGACGGATCGGAGGCGGCGTCGGCGCAGGCGGAGCTTGCATCGGGGGCTGTGGAGCAGGCTGGACAGGATGTATAAGAAGTTTTCGAGTCATGACCGTCTTAGTTTACTCAGCAAGGGACTAAGCGCAATCAAAATTCGATGCTTTGGAAAAAAGCAGTTCGATGGTTTGCCCCTGGGAAAAGGTACAAAGTTAGCGATCGACGGACAAAAGCAAATCTGGGGTGACTCCGCACCGGCGCCGGTACCCGTACGCGGGGTAAGAAAGCCGGTACCCGTAGGATGATGTTTGGCAAGTGCGAATAGATGGAAACAGTGAATAATCCAGCAGTCTGTGAACGAAAAAAATCATATGTTTTCATTGGATGTGTCACGATAAATTGCATGCATGCGTTGGCGCTGTAGCCTGCATCCCAAACGCCAACCCCGATTCTAAATTTTTAAAGCCCAATCCGTATCTACTCCTCAGCCGGCCCTGGACGTCCATCAAGCCACTTGCTCATGTACGGGCCGTCGAGCCAGTAGCCCAGCTTTCTGTAGTAGTTGCGCACGCCGACGCCCGAAATGACGCTAATCTTGTCGCTGCCGTGCTCGTCGCGGGCGATGCGCTCGGCCTCCTCCATAAGCAGCGTGCCGAAGCCCTGATGCTGAAACTTGCGGGGATCACGTGCGTGGACGGGCACAGCGGTGCCGTAGACGTGCAGCTCGCGAATCATGCTCGTGGGCTGCGCAGTGAGCTCGGGGCGGAATGTGTACTTTTCGGTGCATCTGCGGAGGCGCAGCAGGCCGACGAGAATGTCCTGCTTGGGGTCCTCGTAAGCCAGAAACGTCTCCCAGCCGCCGTTGGCGGCGTAGTCGCGGCGCACAAGCTCAATCTGGTTGGGGCGGATCTTGTTCTTGACCTCGTTGACGCCGACTTCGCGGGTGCGAACGTCGCGACACGTGGTGCCAAAGTCCTTCATGCGGGCGAGGGCCAGCTCGCGTAGGTTGCCATTCTCGACTCCTGACGTCACGAGAGGCATGGGAATATCACGCTGCACGCGGTAGATGCGCGTCCAGGGCGGGATGAGCGCAAGGATACGTGCGACCAGATCGATGAGGCCGTTTGGTGTGTAATTTTGATAGCGGCCGGTCCGCCACAGCTCGTAGAGACCGGTGCCGCGGATGACAAGTGTAGGGTATATTTTGAGACCGTCAGTTCGAAATGCAGGGTTTTCAAAGTATTCTCTGAATTGGTCGAGATCGCGCTCCATGCCCACATTGGGTAAATCGGGCATCATGTGGCTGACGACCTTGAAGCCCGCGTCCTTTGAAAGACAAAACGTCTCGGCGACGGCGGCAACAGTGTGACCTCTGTTGGTGTCGCGGGCGACGTCCTCGTAGAGCGACTGCACGCCCACCTCTAGACGCGTGCAGCCGTAGCGCAGCATGTCGGACAGGTGCGGCTGCAGGCAGTAATCTGGGCGCGTCTCAATGGTGATGCCGACGCATTTGACGTTGCTCATCTCGGCGGCCTCGACGGCCTCGTCGACGTTTGACGTCTGGTAGCCGCTGAGGGCGTTGTGCAGCTGTGAAATGAAGTCCTCGCGGTACGACTCGGGCAACGACATAAAAGTGCCGCCCATGATGATGTACTCGACCTTGTCGACCGAGTGTCCTAGCGACTTGAGCTGGTCGACACGGCCGCGGGCCTGCTCAAAAGGGTCGTATCGCGCGCGGATGGCTCGCATCGAGGTGGGCTCGTAGCCGGTATAGGACTGCGTGCTGTATTCAAAGTCGGAGTCGGGGCCGCCGGGGCAGTAGACGCAAATATTGCCCGTGTAAGCAATGTGAGGACAGCGGTGAGGCTTGCACATGACGGCGACGACGGCAATGCCAGACGAAGTGCCTGCGATTAAATTAGCTGTACGTACATGGATTACAGAGCCCTGGCAGAGTGCGACATACGGATGGGCTTGGCGATGAGCTTGTGGAGGATGTATTTCTTGTAGTGTTCGGGAATGGCGGCGATGATGGCAGTGAGAGGCGGAATGTTGGTCAGCTTGTGCTTCTTGGCCAGCTTGTTGCGCAGACTGTTGAGGTTGATGTCGCGACTGGGACGGCCATTCTTGCTGGCCTCGTGGTCCTCGATGAGGGCGTTGGCGACGTCGGCGCAGCAGCGCAGGTAGCGCTCGCTCTCGGGGGCAAGGTCGACGGCCTTCTTCTTGGCAGTGGCGGCGGCCGTTACAGTGACTGTAGCGGTAGCCATGATAGTATACGCGGTGTTGGTGGTGACCAGAATATTGCTGGCTAGATTTTTTATTTGAACCTTTTTTTTGCAATGACCGACCGTCTGTTGGAGTTTGGCGGGATGTGCCAAGGTGGGGCAGTCTGGGCCAGTTACGTGGGGTGGCTCTGTCAGCGTACCTTGAGGGGATCCTTACGCAATGAGGAGCATCATTTTATGTAAGGGCCAGAGGGAAGATTTCCGATTTAAAAATCGCATTAAGCACTGAGTTCGTTTCTTTACAGCATGTTCAACCAGACGTTCTGGCAAGCGTAACTTTGGCGCATCAGAAAGCGACCATGTGGCGGGCGCTGCCTAAAGACGCACTGTGAACAACATCACCAACCCCGCCGAGTCTTTTGCCTTTCTTTACATCGTCGCCGCCAATTGCCCGTACAGAAAATGAGCCTCACTTTTCGGCTTGACAGCTCTACGCTAACCAGACTTGGATACTCCAAATTTTCCTTGCTCGCAATCTCCAGAAAATTTGAATTCGATGTCCAGCAGAATTTGTGACTGCTATTGTAGGCAGTGACAGACCATCTAAGCTCCGTAGCCGCTGTTATAATTTTAGTGTGGTCAACTCAGTGGTGCTAACACTATCAGTGCAAGTAATTTGGTGATTCTAATCCTGTTAGTGCGATCAATTTGGTGATTTCACTAATACTGGTGGACATTATTCATGCTGTTCATGCTTTTGCTACCGTCACTGTTACTATTCCTAACTGTAAATGCTATTATTAACATCCATAGCAAACGAAGCATCTCTTCTCAGAGGCATACGGCGATGCGCCTCTGCTATGAATTGACCGCACTGATTTGAGTCAACCAACGTATTCATGCTACGGTAGCACATAATCCAAAAGCTGAATCCAAGCCCAATTCGTTCATGTTCTTCAGTCGGCCCCGCGAGTACGTTGAGCCTTAACATGGTGACTTGAAGAACACTGCACGAATATAGTGTATAAATTTCTATTTCTTTGGATGACTTTCATTTCAAAATTTCTCAGTCCTGAGTCTAAGTATGTAAGCATCACATGCCGATTTATTCTTATTCTTCTTTTGAATCCATAGAATTGGCACACTTGACGAGGATCTCTAGCGCCAGCTGTCGATGCCATCTCCACATTCACCTTGTCACAACTCAACCCATGATGCACACATCTCTCTCTTCTTCTTCTCTTCCCTCACCACTACCACCGCCATGCCACCTTCTCTCCGCCACCAAGTAATATCCATATACAAAGGTCAATTCCTTTTCCTTTCCCTCCATTGCCCTACTAACCCTCTCTACAGAGCTGCTGTACCTGGGACGCGAGTACCCGCTAGGGTACAGCTACTTTCAGCCGCGTCTGCACAAGGCCTTCATGGCCAAGGCGGGCGAGCGCGACGAGGACAAGATTCGGCAGGGCATCAAGCATGCCGAGTACGTGAAAAAAGGTGCGTTTCTTTTTCAGGGGGGCTGTAAAGGGTGGCAAGAACAAGACGCTGACAACCATCAGAAATTGAAGCTTTGTATGATGCCATACTCACGTCAACCACGGGAGCAGCATACTAATTTTTGTGTAGATATTATTTAAAACGATATCGCACATTACGAAAACGCTATGTACCAGGCGCATAACCGATCTATTAGCTACTAATGTATCTTGACATATCATAACGAAATGGAAGAATTTTACTTTTTTTCATTTGATAGCTTCATGACTAAATTAATGAAAAATACGACATGGATCGTTGCCAAGATGCTTATACAAAACAGTTCTACTGCGTTCCATACAATTCATGATCCTGTAATATGAACAGCCGCTGCCGTAGCTGATGCAGCTTGACGCGCCTTGGCTCAGCCACTCATCAACTACGCTTCGTAGCGGACCAAGCGCCCACTTCTAAACACTCTCCCCAGCTCGTGCCGCTGTCACTCATCAAATCGCCCATCATCTTGCCCATCCAGACGTCCCACTCGTCCTGGCTCTTGCCCGAGACCTCGCGCAGAATGGGCTCAAGAGCCTGGACCTGCTGCACCACGGTCAGCAGCGCCGTCTGGCGAAGCGCCTCCTGGCCGGGCGACAGTACGCGGCTCTCTGCCTTGGACGGCGCGGAGGCGTCCTTGTCCTTTGAAGAGCTGCTGCCGTCCTTGGTGACGACGACGCCGCCGACGCCCTCGCGCTCCCAGCGCACCTCGCTGAGGGGAATGGCCAGGCGCCGCGAGCGCACGTCAGTCAGCGTCTCCGACTCCTGGAGGAGCGCCGGGCCGATGAGGGTGCAGGGCACGGCGGAGAGGTCGCGGGCCTCTAGGGCGCGTGAAAGCCACTGATTGTACTCGACGAGAAAGGTGTTGAGGGGCGCCGAGAGCGGCGTGTTGGCGTTCATGACATAGGCGCCGAGGCTGGCGGCGGCCTCCTGGTCCTCCGCGTCGTCAAGATGGGCCTCGGGAACGTGCGGGCGTAGCATGCGGATGAGGTGGTCCGAATCCCAGATCTCGAGGACGCCGCCGGGCCGAAGGAGGCGAATGTACTCGTCGACAAAGTGCTGGTGCTGAAAATCGGTCATAACCAGACTCATGTCCTTGACCATGACGAGGTCAAACTGCTCGCTGTCCATGGGCCAGGGCAGCTGGCGCAGGTCGTGGCTGAGGAAGTGCCAATTCATTTCGGGATCGGGCTTGGCGGCGTCAGCGGCAGCGGAGGCGGCAGCGGAGGCGGCAGCGGGGGAAACCCCTGCTGCAGCAGCAGTGGTCGTGTTGCCGGTGTTCGGGGCGAGCGGGGCAATGTCGACGCCGGTAAAGGAAATGTTGCCATGGCCGCGGGATTTGAAGTAGCGATGGCACATCATGGACCAGAAGCCGGAGCCGCAGCCAATTTCAAGAACGCGCCGGGGTGGCCGTTTGGAGAAGACGGGGGAGCAGACAGGCCCGCCAAAGACCTGGATGAGCAGCAGGGTGCGCATGGATTGGCGGTGCAGCTCGGTCAGGTCAGCAGGAAGCGGGTAGGGTAGGCTTGTGTCGTTGAGATAGGCGCGGCCATTACGGAGGACAAAGGGCTTGGAGCTTAGGAGATTCTCGCGGGAGCTGGACGAGGTGTCGACCGACGAGGACATGGCGGAGGCAGCGGCAGAGCGTGAAGAAATGTCGTGGGCGGAAGGCGACGCGGCGCCATTCATGTACGCTGCGGCGGGGGACCGGGGCGACCAAAAAGAACTGTGCCGGACATGGACATGGGCATGCTTGGAGTCGTGCGTCAGAGGATGGTGGCTGTCGTGATTGTGGTGGTGATTGTGCTTGCCGCGGGAGATGAAGGAGTGCGAGGCACGCTTCAAAGCGCCGTGGTGCGCGACGTGCTTGGGAGAAGAGGCGGGCGGCAAGTGAGGAGAAGAGGCGGACAGGCAAGGCTTTTGAGCGTGTTGGTGGTGGTGGTTGTAATGTTGCGGACGAGGTGGGGTGTTTTTAGCGTGCGAGGAGGAGACGGCTCCAGTTGACGGTGACGCCGCTGCCGGCGTGTCTGTGCAGCGGCTGGTATGATTGATGTGATTGATGTTGCTATAGGGGCTGCTGCTACCGCTGCTGCGAGGAGTAGCGGCTTCCTCGTCGTGGTGTTGCTTTTTGCACCTGCGTTGAGTACGGCGTTGGTGATGGTGGTGATGGTAATGGTCGATGTCAGGCCCCACGGCAGCGGCTTGTGTGGGGCGGGCCGACTTCAATGGCGCGTGCTGACAAGTCGGCGATGATGGCTCACCGTCGCTCGAGGCCTCGGAGCTCTTGGAGGTGGACAGGGAGAGGGATTTGCCGTCGGCGTCGGAGGATGCCTTTTTGCGGCGCGATGATGGCGGCTGCGAATTTGGGATATATGGCAGCATACCTCGGCCAAGGATTGAGGGGGTCATCATTGGAGTGTACATGGTGGGCGCTGTGACTGCTGTATTTACAGCGGGCCGTTGATGCTTTGGGTTGGGAGATGGGGGCGAAGTGAGCGGGGGCTTCAGGGGAGGGGACACTGTAGGCCCGCTAAAGGGGCAGTTGCAGTGCAATGAATGGAGGGCAAATAAGTTGGAAACCAGATAATACAGGGCCGTTCACAGTGGCAAACGTGTGGGAGCCACAGCGGATCACAGCGGATCACACAGGCCACAGGGGGACCACAAATGACCACAGCGGCCAAAAAGCTTGGCTCTTTAGCGGTTCCAGCGCGGTGCAGATGCGGTTCCGGCGCGGTTCAGGCCGCTGAAAAATTGCCCGATTGCAGCCGCACACAAAACCCCGCTGCCCTCTTTTTTCTGCCCTCTCTGGTCTCCTTTGCAGGGGGCGGGATCTCTATCCAGGCCCGGAGAAAACCAGACCAGGGACAAGGAATGGTCAGATCGGGTTCCAAGATGACTGCGGCCGAGTTGCTGTTGTGGTCTTGTGAAGCCGAGAAGTGGATGCTGAGGCTGACCACGTATCCTGAGAATGTCGACCAGTCGTCCGACCAAGAGTCGCATCGATGAACCTACAGCACATACGGATATGTCTTGCGAATTCCGTCAGATTTTCAACAGCGCCTGACACCCTCGTATCGAGGTCGGTCGTAGCAGATGTCGTAGCAGGAGTCGTAGCAGGAGTCGTAGCAGGTGGCGTAGCAGGTGTCGATGCTGCGTTGATCTCTCTGCAGGCTGTCAACGTGTATGTTGTATAACGCTGCTCCTCGCCTTCGGCTTATCCAACTATCTCAGAGATGACAAGTCCGATTATCTTCTTTTTTTCTTCCGACACTGACTGGGCTGATGGACCCCAACTTGCCCCGGTAGGGTGTGCGGCGCGCTTCGAGAACGGCTCACACAGACACCTGACGATGCGCGAAACCAGGATTCAGCCGAAGTTGCTAGCCGGAGTTACAGTAGCTAACCTCGGGTCTGTTAGTTAACTGCCAACTGATAAATGCGTGTCATACATATGTCGAGAGCAAATGCGGCGTCGGCGGCGGCGATGAGGTACAAAAAGTACCTAGTTAAATGCTGTAGGAGCGCAAAGAATAGGCGTTGCAAACAGAGACGCACCAACAATCAGAAAGCGCTTCTAACATCTCAATACAAACTACTACTACTACTACAAAAAAAAAAGAGGAGGCCAGGCACTTCTTAATCTTTTTTTCTTCTTTCGCCTCGTGCTTCTCCAGTGGCGTGCGGGCCAACGCGGGGAGACGAGACAGACCAGGCGGCCCAGCATCAGCGTTGGCAGGCACACGATATAGAATGCTGGGCGCCACCTAATCAGATAGCGCGGCTTGTTGGGGGGCTGACTTCCTTCGAACAGCCATCCCTCCTCGCTCAACGACACCAACCAGCAAAGCCTATCAGCCCTTTTTTTGCTCGAGACAATTCTTCCGACCCTATTCATCCCGGCGCTCCCCGCCGACAATACTGTCTAGTGTCCATTATCGCAATTTCCAGCTGCCCTCGATCACCCAACAAAATCTGTTTGCGATGTTGCATCTCTTCAAATCCCGCCCTGTAATTGCCCGCCTGTCAAATATACATCTCATTCAGCCCAGTGCGCTCGTGTTTCGATAGACACGCATTATTCCTGTTGCTTAAGCCAGACGTCACGAGACGTGGCGTCTTCTTGGTACATACGTGCCACCACAATGGTAGACATTTGAGCAAAGCAGCCTCGACGAAAACACGCCGGCCCATCAACAGCCTATTACATGAATGAAAGGATTCAAACCCCTCCCCTTTATAGCCCGCCGACTCAAAGCCTCGGTGGCGTCCGCCAAGTCCCCTCTGAAGTGCTGCGTATTCGCCATTGACCATTACAGACTCGCAACTCGCTCAACCGGCGTTGATGATCGCTAGACCCCAGGTTTCTGCGGCCCACATGGAGGCTCCCCCCTCATCACTGCTCCTTGTGGCAGCTGCAGTTCGTCTTCTTTGACCCCTACCCGCTGTGTTGGGGAACGTGGATTCCGCCTCGCTGCAGACTCTTTGTCGACCGACCACCACACCCCGCTGTAGTGTCGGTGTCTCCGGGCTACAAAAGACGCTGGAACATCTTGGGCAAAAAGAAGAATGTCTGCGCTTTTTGCGCCCCAGGATCTAAGCTTGTTCGTCTCACCGCAGCGCCATGCGACGTGCCTATTCCGGCCGGTGGAGATTTGCTGCACCCCCAAGGGCCGCACTCGTCGAGCCTTGTTGGCCCGTGATGAGGCCTGAGTCGTGTACAAACACTCAAATCAAGCCTTGGCCGTCCCCATAGACCAAAGCTGTCGTCGAAAAGCATGGAGAGTGGTACGCCTCTCCGGGTGTTTTGTGCCGTGACCAGGCTACTTGCCTCTTGTTATAAGCTCGGCGGCTGTATAGCATAAGAATCAAACTTGACGTAAATGAGTAGACGCAATGCTCTCGTTTATGGGAAATTGCCATGCATTATACGCAGTAGCCTCTCCTGTTTCCAGCAATCGCTCGCATGATTTTGGTTCCCGGCTCTGTAGCAAGGTGGCTACCTTCATTACTAGACAATAACTATCTCTCGAATTTGATGTCGTGAGCCTCTTTCATGGGTCAGTTTAGTCTATAACTAACTTTGCAAAACTCGCTATGGCGTGTGCACCCCCCCACCCCCCTAATCCCCAACAGGGCATAACTTACAGACCCCGGACCGGAGCACACACCGCGGGAGACGGCGAAAAGAGCAGAGAGTGTCCGGCGCAAAACGCGGGAGTCTGATCGTCCCAGGTATATCCTGATAATTGCCTCAACCGGGTCTGGAATAGACTCTAGCCGTTTTACGCTCTGTACTCAATAGCGGTGCTCGTAATTCCGCACGAATGAATTGGATGGCAACTTTGCGCGCGGTTTTGCTCTGATGGTATACTCAACCATGTCGTGACCATTACTCGAAGTGTCTATTCGACCGTCCGAGTCGTCTGGTGCATACGATTAAAGCTATCGTACTTGCATCAAGTCACACGGCCCAATCCAATGTAGCGTTGCTTTGATTTGTAGCATTCTGAGCCATCAATCATGAGGAGTCAAATCTTCTGAAATGGTTGGATCTTGACCTTGTTTTACCCTGCGCTTCGATGCCGGTGGCGCGGATTTGACTGATTAGACTAACTATTCAAGACTTGGCAAGGCCAGTGCTATCAGTAGCTTGGCACAATTGGCCCCGATCATCGTAGTTCATTATTTGTATCATTGTGTGTTTTATTAGACTTCCAAAGCCCTTCAGCCAGTCAGTCATTGCGAAATCGACATTTTCTCTAAGTGCAGCGGCATGCGAGTCACGAGAGAAGAACGGGCAGTAGAGTATTGCAGCAGTGTGTAAGAAGAGGCTTGGAACTGAGGATATAACGGGATACTCAGTGGTAGATGAAGTTCTCCATCTGCCTTTCTATTTTTCGTCATTAAGGCACGTTTGATTTTATATATTTGGATGTCCTCGGCTTTTGAGGCGGCGCTGCGACCGTCCTGGTGTCGTGCTAAAACGTGGGATGGATGCTGGGTGAGCTCTTTGGCTCCGCGGCCAAGTCGATCTCGTTGCGTCCACTCTCTTTCTTACTCTATCCAGCCTTGGCGCTTTCAAGGTACGGTTCCAGGGAATGCATACCAAGTTTTGTTCGCATGCTTTTTCCGCCTAAGTGGTTCCGTCCACAGGTTCTCCCCGGGTCTTCGGAGTCGATGGATTGATCTATACCACACTCCTAACAACGTCCCAGTAATAGGACTGATTGTACCCAACCGGTATGTCTTGGCTCGCAGCCAATGCCACGCTCTTCTCTAGCACATATGCTGCCTCATTGTGACCAAGAACAGCCATGCTTCTCGCCTAGCGCTGGAAGTCCTTTCCGTCATAAATGGTAACTTGATGATAACATACTACTAAAGTACCTTTTTTTTTTTAGCAAGTCTTCTAAAGATACCTTTATTGTGATATTAAAATATCTTTATATTGCTTCTCAATCAAGAACAAGTTGTCTTGACGTGCTAGCTGCAAGCAGGCTCATAGTGGCAGTACTGCCATCCTTGGGCCGTCAACTCGGTAGTTACGTCTGTAGGCCAAAATCTATCGACGAGCAATGGATTTGCAAAAACAACGCCGCCGTGGTTGTTGCCTAGTTACACTTGGAAGCCGAGCGCATCACTCTTCCACCACGGCTAGGCACGGCCCAGCCCGCGGCATACCTTCCTACTGGTCATATTACTATAGGTAGTAATAGGTACGTATGCATCACTTACACGATCCCGCTAAGCAGGCCTGCAGACTAGATATTACCCGAACCTCGATCATGCCATGCTTTGCTCGGCGCTGCTTCTCTACCTCAATCTTGACCATCTTTGCTTTTGTTGAGAGCCGTCTGTCTCACGAGGTAATACCTGCATCACAGACGGTGCAACCAAAATCCAAAGAGCCGATCTCTCGTGTTGCGTTTACTGTATTTGGCGGTACACACCCGGCCATCTCGTGACCATCTCAGCCAAACCAGAATAGAGCCTTTTGGGCGGTGTATTCCTGGTGGCGCTGTCATAGCGCTGGAAGCTGCAGTGATCTGCCTTGCGCATATTTAGTAGATCGAGATGAGTCAATGTACATACGGCGCCCATTGTTTAGATGTACGAAACCTGACGCCCTTCCGATTCACTTGTTTACCCGTTGTCAAGTCAAATCTCATTTCGGTTCGTCCTAAAGAATGAAACATGTACAACTCTCCTTGTGGCCAGTTCGCAAATACCAAGGTTCCACGTGATTTGATTCGCTGGTTTGCCCAAGATCGGCCAGTGCGGAGCATGCAACACGTGACCCAGCTGCCCGTCTCGTCCAACGCAGTTTGACACTCTGATGTGCCGCTTTGGAGCACGACACGACGCAAATCATTGACTAGACCTTGATATTCGTTATCATTCTTCTGCGCCGCACTCTGCTACTCGCCCCAGCGACAATTGAGCGCCGTCGCAAACATTCATTAGCTGTGCGTGGATCCACTTGCCAATCCTTTCCGCCTCCCGCTTGTGTTCCCCCATTCTCGTCCTCCCCGATGCAACTCTGTCCAGCCTCTCGTCAAACTGACCTCGCCTCCCTTATATAGAGCACCCGCTTCCGCGCCCTTGACTATTGCGACTGCATTCAGAAGCTATGCCGGCCTGAGCTGTTGTCTTTGCACCTCCGCTACTCGACGATAGAGAACCGAATTTTGCTCCCGCGTCACGGTGACTGCGCGCGCTTCTCCACCTGAGCTTTCGCAAGGGACCAGCAAGCTTACCGCCCTCCTTCTGCCCGCCGGCGCTTCTTTGTCCGCCAGCGCCCTCCGCGAGATCCGGTCTTTGTCCTCTCCTAGATAAGCGTACGCGCTGCTTTCTCATTGACGCAAGCCCATGCGCAAATGCGAGCTTCATCGTCCTACTTTCCTTATCCGCCGACAAGCATCACATATCGCCCATCGTCGACATCGTAAACGTCTCGCCACGCGTCTCCAGCGACAAATGGTTACCGATATCAGGCTAGCCTTTTCGAAAATTTTAAAAACCAAAGAGTCCCAATAGTCTGTCGTGCAGCCTTTCCGCCGACAGCTCGCGCCGGGACCAATTTATTATAACCAGCGAATCGATTTTACACAATCCGATCTGTCATCGGCATGTACTCGCAGAATCATCAGCAGGGCCACAACGCCCGGCTGAATGGTGCTGGTAGAGGAATGCCCGGTATGCTCTACAATTACCAGCATGCACAGCACCAACACCCTTCGCAAGCTCAACATCATCAAGGCTTGCAGCACGACCATGGCCTTCCCACCTCTAACGGACTAGGACATCACTCATCATTCCCATCCGGCCTTCTCTCCTCGTCAGCCCAATTCAACTCGGGCCTTTCAAACGGTCACTCCGCCTCTCGTACCGGGCCCGTACCGCAAAACGAAATGTGGGCGGAGCAGATGCGACTGCACAAAGAATCTGAACGCGCTCATTCTGCCATGACGGACCAGCAACAACCCCATTATTACGCACGACTAAAAGCCTCGGAAAACAAGGGTATAGGTGGTCCGCCACCCTCTAGCGGCAAGGCACAAGCCGACGGCGAAAATGATGCCGATAGACGGCGACCATGGGATGCCAGCAAAGAGAAAACCCGACAAGACTGGCACAACATGGACATGAGCGGTCAAGGTCTACGCAACCTCGCTCCAGAGTTGTTCCGCTATCAATTCTTGAGTGAGCTCTACATCGCCTCGAACAAGCTCTCCCGGTTGCCGAAACAAATTGGCGAGCTCCGCCAATTGAAACACCTGGATGTGTCTTTCAATCAATTGACTGAGATTCCTCCGGAACTGGGCATGTGTACATTTCTGAAGCAGCTCTTACTCTTTAACAATAGCATCCAAGAGCTGCCATATGAATTGGGCTCTCTACACTCGCTGGACGTACTAGGCATCGAGGGCAACCCTTTGAATTCGGACTTCAAGCAGGAGATCATGGAAAAGGGCACAAAGAACATAATCAGTTTCTTCAGAGAAACTGCGCCAGGTATATTTTACTGTAATGATGCCAGTGCTCAATGCTAATTCGCTTCTAGTACCCCCCGAGCCCAAGCCCCGCCAGCCGATTATCCTTCAAGAGGATGTTTCGTCCAACCTTGAGCGAGTCAAGGTTTTCTCTTGGAATATCCTTTGCGACAAGTACGCGACGCCGCAGATCTACGGATATACACCGAGTAAAGCTCTAAAATGGGATTACCGACGTGAATGCATCTTGAAGGAAATACGCGTCCGCGATGCCGACTTTGTGGCTCTGCAAGAAGTGTCTGGCGAAGCCTTTCGAAATGAGCTGAGTCCCGAGTTGAGCACAGATGGCTATCGAGGCATTTTCTGGCCCAAAACGCGGGCCAAGACGATGTCGGAGAAGGATGCTAGTCAGGTCGACGGATGTGCTGTCTTTTACAAGCAGCGAAAGTGGGTGGTTCTGGACAAGCAGGTTATTGAATTTGCAACAATTGCTATCAACCGCCCTGATATGAAAGGAGAGCACGACGTCTTCAATCGAGTCATGCCCAAGGACAACATCGCTGTCATTACCCTCTTTGAATCTCGCAGAACAGGTGCCCGGATTATCCTTGTCGACGTCCACCTTACGTGGGAAACAACCTTGGCCGATGTCAAGGCTATCCAGACTGGTATTCTGATGGAGCAGATTACGAAGATGGCCGACTCGTACACGCAGTGGCCACCCTGCAAAGAGTCAGACAAGAGGTTGATTATTGCGCCTGGCGAGGAAGGCAGTGACGCTGGGGCAGATGAAGTGGGACCCAGTCAAGAATACCGCTGCAACACCGAGATTCCTCTTGTCGTCTGTGGCGATTTCAACTCGACAGAAGACTCGTCCGTCTTCGACCTCATGTCCAAGGGTCGTGTGGCTCCTGAGCACCCAGAGTTGGCCGGGCACGTATACGGAAGCTTCACGCGCGACGGTATCGAGCATCCCTTCAGCCTGCGTGATGCATACGCCGCTACAAGAGGAACCGCTGACGAGATGCCGTTTACAAACTACACGCCTGGCTTCTCCGGCGTCATTGACTACATTTGGTACTCTACAAACACGCTAGAGGTTGTCGAGGTACTGGGTGCAATGGATAGTGCGGCTCTTAAGCGGATTCCGGCGTTTCCCAACTGGTGGTTCCCTGCTGATCACATTCAAATCATGGCCGATTTCGTCATCAAGGCTCGCAAGGAGAAGAAGCAGAGCAACCAAGATCGGGAGCAGAGCATCAGCGGCCCACGGCGATCCTAAAGCGGAGACATGGATTTCTTGACATGATTTTGAGAATGATGGCCAATCTACGTCGACGATATTGGTCTTGTTTTATGGGTCTCTGATTTGGAGTTTACCGGACGGCCGAGGGCAAGGGCGGAATCGAAACGGCAAAGGGAGGTGGGTTCGGTTACATGGTGCGGTTGTACACTTTTCGTGTCGAGCGAAGAGATGAAAATTTTTAAAGGAAGGGAACAAGGAATGCGTGCAAGCGGAGTGTTTTGCGCACTTGGCCCCCTTTCTTTCTTAAACTTGTAAGAATTGTAGGAGTTGAGGATGATTTATCTGTTTTTTTTTTTATATTTATCCGTCTTGTCGTGTTTGGTTCCTTTTCATTTTACCCTGCGCAGCATTGTTTCCCCTGGTTTTGTTTTGTTGTTGAATCTGCTCTTTTGTTACTGGTCTTGGTCGTTATACTTGTCATGTTGCAGCGATGGGGTATGGCTCGCGTGAGAGGGAAACTAAGTTGGACAGCAGCGTGAATACAACGTCACTGAACCGTAAAGGTTGTCTTTTCGTGTGCGTGTGTGTGTGTGTGTGTGTGTGTGTGTGTGTGTGTGTGAATTCTCATATTGATCATCTGATTTGAGGAAATTTTACAACTTTTCAAACGACGCGTCGGGACTGACGTAGAGCCAGACGTGCGAACAAGATGGAATCGTTCCTGGCGGTCACGAACCCATTCAAAGCCACCTTTGTGGCGTCCAGTAGACATTCTCTTCGAGCGGGAAGCTGAATGTGGCGTTGAACTCGGGCACAAAGTGGTTGGCGCGCAGCTTGAACGCTATACCAGGTGTTGGCGAGAAGAGGCAGCTGGCCGAGGATGGGGACGTGATCCTGCAAGTTTGTCATGCCTATCTATGCCAGCTAACACTAGCAGAGTGAGAAGGGGATCATTCGAGTAGCCAAGTTGTTAAAGAAGAAAAAAATAAAATAAAACGCACGAATGAGTGTACCGGCAGAGTGGCTTCATATTGGGCGCTTTGTGATGCTGAAGGGTGTGGGGGGGGACGTAAGGAGAGGGACTCTTGCAAAGATGAAAAGAAGCAGTGGCAGTTGAACAGATTTGTATGCATCGATAGTCAACAGCGCTGTAACTATCCACTTGTGAGATTGAGTAACCGTCTTATAGGTAACAGTGCCTACGGCCTCTGAATATTAGTTATACACGCCCCTTCCCCGCCAGCACTGATGAAAAAACCGAAAACCATTACGCCGTATATGGTAACAACCTCCCCCTGACGCTACTTTTTTTTGGAACTTTCTCACGCAAATCTAATTCTACCGTATGCGCTTGTAGTTACCCTGTCGCTGTTCTTCGCGCAGACTGTCTGCCTGACTAGGTAGAGGCGCCCTCCGACGGCCACCGTCGCCGCTTTTACCATCCATGCCCATGGGCAGAGGCGGCGGTATAATTGGCATGCCTCCAGCACCAGGGGGGAGAATGAGCCCCGGCGGCAGCTGCCCTGGCGGGGGAAGCGGCACGCCAGCCTTCTTCATCATCTCGAGTAGCTGCATCGGGTTTGGTGGGTTGTTGGGATCGATACCTGGCAGAGGCGGCGGCGGGGCACCGTTCATGCCTGGTATGGGGAATGGAGGCGGTGGGAACTGACCGGGCGGCAGGATATGGCCGTTGGCCCCGCCCCCGACACCCGGGATGAAAGGCGGCGGCGGCACGGCCGATCCTATTCCGGGCACGATGCTGCCGCCGCCCAGCGGAAGACCAGGGATGCCGGGCAAAGACGATGCGCCAGCGCCACCAGCAGATTTCTGCGCATCCTGATCGACGAGAGCATCCATTTCATCCTCAATTTCTTGCTGCTCCTCTTCCTGCCTCTGCCGACGGTTACCACGGCGGTCCCAGGTTCCTTGCGCCTCAGCTGCAGCCTCGCCAATGTGGTACCGGTCCTGAAAGACGTCTGCATCGCCCGGACGAGCGCGTGTCCAGAAACGCGTAATTCTGTCGTTGGAGCCTGATGCTAGAATATGGCCCAGCGGATGCCAGTCGAGCGACCAAATGGCGTAGTCATGCGCAAACGAAATTTTATGTGTTGGCCAGATGGACTGTGCTGGAGTTGTCGTCGGGTCTGGGCTGTCGTACGGCGCCACGGTGAGCTGCTGGCCTGCAGGCGTGTTGGGCGAGTCGAGGAGATAGTGGAATAGCGATCCATCCATGCCGCCAGTTGACAGCAAGTTGGCGTGAATAGGATGCCATGCGACGGTGGATATGTCCTTTTCGTGGCCCTTGATAAGGCAAATGTCTCGCATCATGCGCAGGTCAAAGACGCGCGCCGTCTGGTCCCGTGCAGAAGTGGCCAGACAGCTTCCCCTTACTCGTTCGAAGAGAACCTTTGTGATTGTACTTTTATGGCCGTGGAGAGTGGTCAGGCAGCGACCAGTTCTCGGGTCCCACAGCTTGACTAGATGGTCCTTGGAACCCGAAACCAAAAGACCCTTGGTGGGATGCCAGTCCACCGATTTAGCGTCCCAGCCATGCCCTTCCAATTTCGTCTCCATCGACCCCAAGGCAAAGTCGAAAACCTTCAACGTAGAGTCATCGGAAGCCGTGACAAACCTGGCGTCGTTGGGGCTGAAAGCCAGATCGCGAATCGGATCCGAGTGCGCATTGATGCTCTGCACATTGTTGAAATTAGGCTGCCAGTACTTGATGAGGCCATCGTGGTCACCAGAGACGAGCCAGTCATCGCTGTGGGAGTACTCTAGTGCGCGAATTGCGGAGTCGTGCGCCTGCATGATGGTCTCAAAATTGAACCCGGTACCGTTCCATAGAGTAAATTCACCACTTGTGGAGGCTGTGAGAAGACGGCGACCTTCGGGAGTCCATCGCACCACATTGACGGGATGCTTTATCTTATTCAAAGACGAGTGCAAATGCTTGGCCGGGATGGTGTCTGCAGGATTGGTCGGCCTTGCGACAGGCGGCAGCATCTGGCCAGCAGTTAGCGATGCGTCAGCAACATGTTGGAAACAATCTGCAAACAAACATCAATGATATAGCTTGCGCTGGGCCTCTCTGCCTCGCCAATGTAGGAGCCCTTGTAATTTGGCACTCTATTGCGTTGCCAGTGGATGATGGTTGAGCTGTAGTCGGTCACGGGTCCTATCAGGCATCAGCTAGCGCTCATCATCTGTTCCAGCCATGCGTGCAGACATCACGGCACAGAGATGTACGTACTCCGGCCTCTAACTTTCATGAAACCTCCATCCTGTCCTGGGCCTCCGCCGCCTCGATCAGGCTGGTCTCCGCGAGGCTCGTAAGCCATGATGCCGGGTTAGAGCCCACCTGGGCTGGCGATAAGTGCTAGAAGCTTTGGGACATGCGCTGACGATGGAGCCTAGTGATGTGCACGTGCGGGTTCTATGAGATGAGGCCGTTACGATGGCGTACCCGATGGGCTGGAGTGGTAATGACTGAGATGATTGAAAAGCTTCCTGGCCGTTCCTGGGCGCGCTGAAGCTTGCCTCGCAGCACCCTCCCTCATTTGGTAACTTTCAGGTGGCTCCAACAATTAGGCGTCAGATCACATGATGCTAGCCGCTTAGTCATCGCTGTTGCTTTGAAGGCAATGGCTGCGCATCAAGTTTTCTTCCCTAAAATCAAATGATCATTTTCTTCTTCTTTCAGTTTTTTTTCAAGCTGATGACACAGGACATGAATCGCTAAAGATAATTTCCGCGACTTTGAGGCCAATTGACCTAATCTGTCGCCTCCACGAGCTCAGATGCCCACTAACACCAGTGGACGAAGCGTCGCACAGGAAAAATCGATGAGAGAAAGTACATTCTGGTTTGCAGTAGATCAAAAACAAGCAAAAGGGTAATCAATTCCATTATTCTGACTCGTCTATGAACTTTTATACATTTCATTGAAGAATTAAAGAATTATATGACATGTTAAAGCAGCCGCGTCCTCGTATACTTGCTCCGATACCAAACATCATTATTTATGAAGAGATTTCAATGATGGCAGGGCCAGCAGCAATAGTGTCATCATTTACAGCATCCTTGCAGCTGGTCAAGACAGCATATGTCTGTCCGGCGAAGCCCTCGGGGATCTGAACCTTGAAACCGCCGTCCACGGGGGTGGCGTCGACAAAGACGGGGCCAGTCACGGCAATAAAGGCAGCGTAGATCTTGGTGTCGCTGTTGGCACCTTGGAGCTGGTAGCCGGGGGTCTGGAGGACAATCTCGTCGCCGGTCTTGATGGGCATCTTGGTGTCGGCGGCGACGGCGACGGCGGGAAAAGCCTTGACGGGCAGGGCCGGGTTGGTCTCGGGGCAGGACTTGATGAAGCCCGAGGCGAGGGAGTAGACCTCGTTGTAGGAGAGGGGTGTGTCAAAGGGCTGGGGGAAGGGCTTCTGGTCGAGGCTGGCGCGGATGTAGGACGAGTGACGCGACTCGACGGTCAAGATGGAGCCGGCGGCCGTCAGGTACGCCTTGGACATGATGTCGGCAGCGGCGCCTAGGTAGGCGGAAACACCGACGCCTTCGAGGATGGAGGCGGTGGCCAGGAAGGACTTGACGTCCTTGTAGCCAAAATCGTAGGTGCAGGCGGCGGTAGGGTTGGCACCAGCGGCTGAGATTTCGTTAGTGATGGTTTAAGGCTTCTTGTTGGGACTGAGCGCTTACCCTTGAGACCCTTGGTCAAGAAGTCGACGTGGGCAGCCTCGTCACTGGAAATGGTCTTAATGTTGTTGTAGACCTTGGAGTCGAACCCGGCGCTGTTGAAGTCTTGCTCGCTGTACATGGCAAGGCCATCGCGGTAAAAGGTGTCCTCGAGATGCTCCAGAGTCAGAGCATACTGAAGAATGTCGGCTACTTTCATTAGCTTTGTCTCCGATACTTCTGCCATTTTTGTAGGACTTCTCACCATCGGTAATACCGGCACGCTTCTCAATGGTCGGGGCGGCAGAGACGAAGCCAGCAGCGACAACGGCCGCAATGGTAGCTTGAGAGAAATACATTATGGGTGTGTCTTTTGGTATACAAAAGTATTCAGTCGAGGGTAAATGGTGTAATTAGATAACAACAGTCTGATGAAGGAGCCGGCTGGCAGCATGCTTTTATTTCTTCGGACACAATCATCTCGCAGCTGTCATCACTCCACGCAAACCACTGGATCCGCGTCGGCATGTTTTGGAGCCGGTCTAGCTTTCAAAATGAAAGACAAATTTCATTAGCACACTAGTGGCGCATTTGCCATGTTCCAGAGCGTCATCATGGTTCATGCCGCATACGTTGCGACTAACAACAAGCTTGTTCACGCGGAGGTTGGCAAGTTGGCAAGCTAGCCAACAACTCGCACGCGATCCGTCATTCTAATTGCCACGAACAATTAGATTGATTCCAAACGGCCTTACCGTGCTATCCAGAGTGGCGTGCGGATACACAACATGCCGGGACAAGCGTGTACAGCTCTAATTTAGAGCTTGCTTCTAGCACGTTGGCTGATCGTCTTTATCTGATGGAGGCGCATCCCTCGCCTTGCGCGTCGGAACGCTTACCAGCCGGGTCGCTCATTTCCCGAAACAGCAACTAGTTAGCTTGACTGATCGCCGGGCTGAGCTTTCTCAAATAGTTATACTCTGTGTCGGCAACATTATTCATTTCTGAATGACAACGTGAGATAAAATTCGGTGAATAATTCAGGATTCTACTCTACCAAGACAGAAACTCCCACTTGCATGATTGATCGACGAAACGGATCTTCAACGTAAAAGTCCAAACACTCAATGCGGCAACGGGATGGCAACCCTGCGGTGTGGGGAGCTCGCGCCTCTAGCCAGGCACCTGGATGTAGCGTAGGACCGTTATGTGCGAAATGAAACTCCCAAAAGAACCAAAACACGGCACATTAGCTGCATTTCGCAGGGCGGTCGTGCAGCAGAAGATCTGCAAAGAATGGTGGAAGTTCTAGCTCGGCTCTCCCGCCCCATTGTAACCAGCCCGGAACCGCGAGCATCCGTGAAAATGAGATTTGCCTCCGAGGCGAACTAGAGGATTTGATATACTATAATGGGGAAAGGAATAGTTCTTGAGGAGTCTGTACACGGTGCGAAGCGAGCCATTGAACTGTCATCCCTGCTAGCCCAGCTCGCTTGTTGACTTGACGTTATTTTGGCTATCTACCGGACGGCAAATTCTAGCTCCGTGCGCCAAGTAAGAAGGTATTCCGACTAACATGAATGCCATTTCAAATAAAGTTGGTCAAACAATGGGGTCAAGTACGCAATCGAGCCATGGGCTACCTGTTCTGTCATGATGGGAACAAGTTATCGTCGCCTAGGCCAAGTTCTTGTAAAACTACTACTACCTTCTCATGCCCGCTGCCTCTCTTTCTCCGAAAATCTACACATCATTTTTGCTCTCCAGTTCCACGTCGTTCTTGTCATTCTTTCAGCTTTGCTCCTTTGAGTTCATACAGCGCATATACAATTCCGGCATCATGAAGTTCATTGCCATCGTTGCCTCCCTGGCTTGTACGTGGACTTTTATCTATGCTTCTCTTATTCCTCTGCTGACACAGTTACAGCCATTGCCGTCGCCGCTAATGTTACCACAACCGTGACGTGCCCTGACTGCAAGACACCCTCCTCGACCAACGACGTGGTCACCCGCTCGCCTCTTCCCACCACCAGCTGCGACTCGCCCTCTCTCACAGTTGTCAAGACGGGTGCGGTGAGCAGCACCGGCGCCATGAACCCTGGTTCTGCCAGCAGCCAGCCGGGCAACCCTACCTCTGTGCCCATCACCGGCGGTGCGGGCAGCGTCGCCGGCGGCGCCCTGGTCGCTGTTGTGGCCGTCGTTGCTCTGCTTTAATTGGCGATGCTCCTCGGCATACGTTGACATGCCGTCAAGGCGATCAGGTCCATTGTTCGTTTAATGGCCATTCGCCAAAGCGGAAAGGATCATGGTATAATTGTAATACATAATAGCAAATGCACTTTCAACATGACTAAATAGACCCTTGACTCACTGTATCGGTCAGGATTTGAAGAATGCAACTTGATAAATTTCTATATCTAAGTAATATGTAAGTGTATCATGGTATCGCTAAATCACAGACATCTAATCTCATTATCCTTTTAGAAAAAATCCCTCAACATCGGATCATCTAAAAGAGGGGCATGTGAGCCTTCTTGGAAAAGTCAACGTTGTCAGGCTTGGCCTCGATGCGGTCAGCGCAGGTGCCAAAGATACGGTCCCAGACTCGTGTCTGCTTGCCGTAGTTGAAGCTCTTCTTCCAGCCTCTGCGGTGGTGGAGGTCGTGATCCTCGAGCACCAGCTCCATGCCAAGGTAGGAGAGCACCGGCGTGATGGGCGACGGCACAGTGCCGTAGATACGGAGACCGCTGTGGCCAAAGATCTCGGAATAGGTGACGTACTCAAAGCACACCCACCACTCGTAAAAGTTGAGCTTGAGACCGAGGGCCCAGAGGGTGGCGTAGGTCAGGAACGGCACGATGACGATTTCGATAATCTCCTGCTCGTCATCGGCGAAACCCGAGTGCAGGGCCGTGGGGTGCTTGTTGAGGTGGTGCGTGCGGTGGTACTTCCACAACCAGGGTACCTCGTGGCAGGCACGGTGGTAGGTGTAGAAGAAGAAGTCGAGGATGGGGCCGTAGAGAGCGAGCTTCAAGACGAGCGGCGCCCAAATGTCGGGTTTGCTGAAGAAGGCGAGCGGCGTCAGACCCGGCTCGTAGGCGATCCAGGTGGCCATGATGATTCGGAAGCCAGCCGTCTTGTGCATCTCGCCAATGATCTTGCCGCTGCCCGAGTTGGGAATGCCATCGCGGTCGGCGACGTCGCCGTCGAGACAGCCAAACTTGTAGGTGAGCCTGCGCAGCATGCGCACTTCGCGGACAGCGACCAGGACGTAGGCGAGATTGTATAGGAAGATGACGGCGGCCTTGCTGAGCGGCTGGCCGGTCAAGGATACGTAGGCCTGGTGCAGCAGCAAGGGGATGGCGGCGTAGATGATGATGAAGAGGTGCTGCGACCACTGCGCCATGAAGGGCATCTTTTCCGTCTTGGGGAACACGGGCGGCGGCTTGCCCGGGATGATGGGCGTAATGTCAATGGCATCGATGAACTTTTGATAAATGTTCCATGTTGACGGGTCTTTGGACTGCCAGTCGGCAGTCATGTTATGGGGGTTGTGCTCTTGCGCGAACCCCATGTTGGCGACTTGTCCGCAACTGTTTCTAGTAGGTTGTCTGAGAAGTTGCTTCTTTCTCGGCCCAGAACAATGATTGTAAAAAGAGTTGGTTAAGTTGTAGAAACAATGTGGAAGGGCGCTTGTCCCTGTATTATAAGGAGCCCCCCAACCTAATACTTGTCACAAAGCCGAGGGCAAGTGTCTTGCACCCCCGCACGACGACCCTGCGCATATTGCCGTGTTGGGACGGAGAGCCGGGGAAACTATGAGAAAAGCAATACACAGACTGCGGGGAAGGGGTTAGGTGAAAGAAACTGTTCTGGGCATGGGGACGCCGAGTCAGCCGCTAAACAATAACTAAAAATTGCTTAACTTTGTTCGCCCAGTGGCAAAACAATAACTAACGCCTAACGTTAGTCCATGTATCAGATGGGGTAGCTCGATGGGGCACGCATGTGATTGTGTTGCTTTGACTTTTAGACTTTTCTTCATTCTGGCGGCCGCTCCGCGAGTAAAAGGACAGCAACGCAGACCAAGGTGGAGATTGCCCCAGCATTTTGAAGCATTCGAGCGGGATGCGCGGAGTAAGGAGAGAGTAATAAAATGAGGGGTGCGAGAGGCGAGAAGTGGCCCAGAACGAGAGTTGCCATGCCTTCTTTCCTTTGGCATGTGATGGTGTTGGCCAGCAGCCCGCAGAGAACTTTTGATTTGTCGCAGAGGCGGATGATGCGGCTGGGGCCGTCAGCGAGGAGCAATCTGGCGAAATAATGGTTCCTAGTCTAGCCCGTGCCATGACGTACGTGCTTCGACGCTTGATCCTCGTTATAGGCTATTCAGCTACAACAAGTTGCATTAGCATGTGGCAGTTGAGTTGAAGCCAATACGAAGCGAACCTGCAGCGTGGCCCAGCAGATGTACGACGTACTTGTTTGTTGACTAATCAGTTCTACCAATAGAAACCGAGTGACAGTGGGCTTTCTTCGTCGAGTTGTTCAGAAAGCGGAACAATTGTTCTCTGAATGAGTCCGCGCTGCTATTTACACTGTTGTTCATGAGCCAAGAAGGGGAGACATTCCCTGCAAATGAATGCGGTTATTCTTGTGTCGCTGAGTCGAGCGGAAACGGGACCTCAATACCACAGAACCTCAATACCACAGAACCTCAATACCACAGAACCTCAATACCACACTCGATGACTACAAGACTTCGCGGGCTGCTGCTAGCAGCTGCTGTTAAGCCCTGTACCGGCCGGTAGAACGACAGTGGCGCTTAGTAGGTTCGGGATTGTGAAAAATGGGCTGCGTTGAATGTCATCATGGATTGTCTTGTCGATAAACCCTCAGAAAAGACGATTTCGCTCTCACAAGCCCTATTATGGCGGACATTGTTACCGAGATAGACGGCATACCACAGCACCCCAATACCACAGCAACTTAATATTACGGCAACCCAAACCACAGCAGCCCTGTAGAAACGGAGCGAGCATAGAGAAATCTACTGCGGCTCAGTAGGGCCCTGAAGAGCCGCTACTAGTCTCTCGATTGCGTCACGGATGACCACTTCGGTTATACATATTGGCATCATTCCACCGTTTCTTCAGAACAAGGCCTACCACTTGTTGGCCAGTCGTCTTGTTTCTTGTCGCAGTCTTCACTACCTCTTCATTGGCCTTGATCTCATGTCCTCGCTTCTCTATAGGGATATTCAGCACTTCTTTACCGCTCCTCGCATTTCCTGCTGCCGCCTTGAGGACTTGGTCTGTAATCTTGATCTCTCCTTCCCTCGCTTCTCCAGAAGGAGACTCATCAATTCCTTCCGCTCTCCTCGTTCCCTGCGGCTCTTTTGACCCCCGCTTCCGTGAACCTGATCTCGCCGGAATTATGCTCGTCGAAAAGTAGATACATCAACTCAAGTCCAAGAGGCGTGTTTTCTGCACCCGCCTTCACCCGTTCTAAGATTCCGCGCTTCCCGCCTTATCAAAGTTTTAGGGTCCATACTTACCGCTACTATAGTCTCGATGTGCCACTTCAGGATCAGTTCCGTGTGTGCGGCTCATGAGGTCATTGAGTCAATTCCGAAGCGCATCTCTGCAGCCCAGCGCTGCGGCTACTTTGAATGCGCTCAGACGCATATCCAACCCTCCCTGCCACGTGCTCTTACATAATGGCTTACCTTTTTTTAAAGCAGGCTATTAAATTGCGACTATATCGGTAGGTCAATTTATCGAGCGTAGCAGCTAGACCTTCAACCAGCTACAAGTCTAGGAAGCAATATATACGAAAAGGGAGCAATCGCTTCCCCGACTAAACAACACTAATGTTAGTTTACAAATCAAGTTGAAAAAGTGTTGTTGACCTTGAGGTATTTTGTCTTTGTGAGATATTCCCTAAAGAGTTGAATAAGTTATAACCTCCGTCCTTCCCCTCTCATTGTATCCTACGAAATGACCATAATAGTGAGCTGCCTTTGTCCAGGCGCTGCTGTGCCTGTGCCAGGCCGGGTTCCCCATGGAAGCTTTCCATAAAACAAACTAAAGGTTGACTCAAAACAAAGGTCAGTCAACATTGCAACTTTGTTAGAGAGTAAGGCGGCCCAATACCACAGCACCCCAAATACTGTCGACGAAAAGACCGCAGCGCTATAATGCAAGCACATGACGGGCTATACTCGTCGCATTTCACCTCGCTGCTGTGGTTATCCTTTACCACCATTCTTTGCACCGTCGAAAACATCCACACCTCTTGGACGGCTCGACTAAGCCTGGCAGTGCCAAGGTGAGGCATCATCTTTATTACATCCATTAAACATATCGTGTCAATCGAAAGATGCCGCCAGGAGCCACCTTGATCCGTTTCAAATATCTGCCTACAGAGCTCACCACTCCGTTTGGCCTTAACCCTTATTTATTTAGTCCATCTGGGCGCATACGAACGAGCACTTACTTCGCGGTGAACCAGTACAGAGCCACCCAGAGCTCAAGCTGAGTATGCCTCTCCAACCGACGGGCGTGCTGTCTGTTGTCGATTTCTATGGGCAACGCAATATGTTTCTCAGCTTGCCGGGCCACTTTTGCATGTTAAGTGACGCTCTCAGAAAAAAGAGAAAAGAAAATAAAAAAAATAAAAAGTGGCGTGGCAGTTGTCACACTCGTACTCTGGTGAGACAGAGGCTGACAAGCTGAGTACTCGGCCAACGGCCCCACATCAGCCAGCAGATGGCCGGTACCTATAGCTAAGAATATTCACCTTTCCAAGCGATAGAATTCCAGCACTGATAGCTGTCAGTACTCCTAGAACTAATTTAGTGTACAGACTAGACTAAAGAAATTTACTATATTTATTAGCTATTTTTATTTATCAATAAATGTAAAAATATTTGCCTAATACTTGATTGTGTGTAAAAGGCTACCGGCAGTCTGTTTTGTCACCCTGATGGCATCAGCAAAAGCAAAGCAGGCTGATTGACGATGGAAATAATTTGGAAGAGTTAGTCATCCAGAGCTGAACCCCGCATCTGAAGTTGTCCGCGCAATGCCACCTGGTGACTCTCTCCAAAAGACCTGAAATCACCATTTCACCCGAGCGAACGTCTTGGAAGGTGGCAAACTGAACAACATTGGCAGCGAATTGGAGCCCGCCGAGCCGAGTGTGATGTTCTCCCAGCCCAAGCAGCACATCTACCTGACAAAATCGCAGCCGGCCGATGAAGACGAAGACAAGGTAATCTTTTGGCTCTCGCTAATGATCCATGACACTGGTTCCGCACACCTGGGCTGATTGAGAGCTCTTTCGCCGTTGCGGTGGTGCAACACAGTGGCAGCTGCCAGAAACAAAAATGGACCCAGCACCAGCCTCGCTGCCCTCGCATGACGAAGACTGGTCCCAGCGTGCGGACTCGGGCCGGGGAGGTCCCGCCCCACCTCTTTCCTGTCCGTCAACTCCTCCCGTTGCCAAAACTCGCATGTACCAGGCCTACGTCGCCTCGGAATCCGATATCTGCCAGCGCTCGGGAGACAGTCCCCGTTTAGAACCGGCCGACTACTGGGATAAGGAGGAAGAAGACGACTGGGCCGACGACGATTCCGGCGACGCCATCGGCCCCGACGACTCCGCCTCTGTCAGGCAGCGCCAGCAGACTAGCCCTCCACCAGTGCGCTCCTATTCCTCGTCGCCGCTATTTCAGCGCTGGTCGAAGCCCCCATCCTCTGTTCTGTCCGACGACGACCCTTCTTATTACGGCCCACCACGCCACAACGCCTCCCGTTCTCTACCTGGCCATCGGGAGTCCTATGGGCGTGGTGTGCGGGTGCATCCTGTAGTGAATCCGTCTGCTCCTCACCGCGATCGATTCACGCGAGCACCGGCACTTTCGGGCGAGGATGGGGACGGATATTACGCTCCCGCTTATAGGCGGCCTTCGCGGTACAGTCAGAGGCATGGGCAATCTTTTGGGTATTCTCACCCGTCTGCTCCGTGGTACGCACCGCGTCCGGGTTACCCACAATCGACTGCGCCTGGATACGGGCCTCCTTTCGGGCACAACAGTCAACATCCTAGGTATTGGCCTGCTGCCGGGGACTATTTCAGCACCGGGGCATCTCCAAGTCAAGGGACGTACTATGGTGGCGATCCGAGGGGATACTATGACGACCCAAGGGGATACTATGACGATCCGAGGGGATACTATGGCGGTTCGAGGGGATACTTTGGCCATCCGAGGGATTACTACGACAGTCCAGCCATCGGCGGATACAACATGATGCCCTACGGCGCGGGGAAGAATCCTTTCGCGCCTGCCAGCTCCTACTTCAATATCCCACCTCCGCCGCCGACAGAGTTTCCCAAGGCAGCCCCTCCTCCTCCACCGATGACCCCGCCACCGCCGCCAGGGCCTAGAGCGGAAGGATTCCAGACTACCAGCTCCGACGGCGAGGCTGCCGCCGAACCGGCCCCTGCCATCCCCCAAGCGCCCACCTGCAGGCGGCTTGACATCCAGGTGCCGCAGAGGCTGGCGTCCGGCCCGTTAATTGAACAGACGGCCTCTCGCGTAGTTCGCACGATTGAGGTTACCGTAGCGCCGCACGGGCTGGAGAAGCCGACTTTGGCGGCGACGGAGCAGACGGCAGTGGCCTGGCTGCAGCCCCACACGATATCCGAGGATGATGGCGCAACGACCGAGTTGCTGACAATCCAAGCATTGGAACACTTTGAAGATGGCAGTGGTCGGAGCAACGTTACTCTTGTTTCCATGCCGGAGGCTGTAACAGAGGCGAACAAGGAGACGTCAGTGATTCAGATGAGATGGCTGTGAGTTGGATTGATCATTGGATGAGGTCCAGACCAAAACTAATGCATTGATTGATTGCAGCCATGCCAAACGACAAGCACTTTCGCTGGATTACCTCGTGGTACGTCTATTTTAGCGACAATTTTCGGAAACGGCCCAACAACGCTAACACTACCCAGCGGCTCATCTCCCATTGCCCGTCGGACATTCTGTCTTATGACCTGAAGCAGGTGGCTTTGTCCTTGCTTGGAGAGGGCTGTCAGAGTCTACAGCGTCGGGTCGACAACGGCAGGGTAATCGACGCCGGCGCCATGCTGCGCTACACCGGCATCTATGCAGAAGATGCCAAGAAAGAGACTGACCCTGTACTCTTCTTCTCTGTCCCGTATCTACTGCTCAAGGAGAAGACGCGGCGCGTCGCCGGGCAGGAAGGCTTCGAGTCCTTTACGCTGCTCCAGTTTCTCTATGGCTACGTCATGGGCGATGAGCCGGAGGGCAAGCAGGTTGTGAATAAGATTGATCGCTCCCTCGCGAGGAAGATGGTTCACGTGCCGCAATTGTGGTGTCTGCTCATTGGACCTAGTAAGTGGTCCCGCTGCCTACTAGCGATTTATAGATTGCACAACTTACCAATGACTTGCTCCCAAGGCATCCTGGTGACCCTAGCAGACTGTGCTCTCACTGAGATTCATCATGGCGGTATCACAATCGATCGACGGCGTTACAAAACCCGTGGAGACTCCTGCCTCGTTCGAGTGACAGATCTGGACAAGGAGGAGATCAAGTTCGTCATCCCGCGTAACTCCAGTCTCTTGGTATGTGCCAGCTTTGACACACCTAGTGACGCGAACGTGCCGCTGACCCCTCGTTCTAGACATTGACGGCTCAGCTCGCCCTGCTAGTGAGAAGAAAATACTCAATCGACCAATTTGATCTGCTGTGTGAGGACAAGCAGCCGCTGGATAGCGAAGCTTGGATCTCGCTGATGTCTGAGGCCGCCGAAGAAGTGACATTGTTCATCCGAACCAAGGGCTGGAACGAAGCAGACGAGTCTATGCAGGCCCAGGCCGCGTCTCAAGCCACTCCTTCGCAATACGATTTAGTTCCATATAGGCAGTCCTATGGCAACTCCTTCCCGAATATGATACAGTCTGCGTCGGCTTATCAATTCAAGCCCTCGTATCCACCTCCCAACTTTCCTGCCAATCTCTACAGACAACCTGAACCCTACAGCGCCTCTGCTGCGAATCCCTTCTCTCCTCTGAGATCCTACCATGTCAATCCATTCACGCCAATGTCGACCGCCACAGCCAATCCATTTACGCCAATGTTGGCCGCCACAGCCAACCAAGTCGTGCCCATCTCTTCGTCTCGCGCGTACAAAACTGCGCCGCCGGCATCAGACAACGAGATGCAGCCCTATCGAGCCCCTTCAGGTGAAGCAGGCTCTTCCCTATCAAGAGAACTCTACCGACAGCGAGCAGCCGGCAAGTCTTGCGAAAGACCACAAGTTCCGCCGGGAAACCTAGAAAGCCGCGCAAACGTGCATACCACGAACATGAAGGTGACGAAATCGAAAGTGATGTTTCGGCTGGCAACGACTACCGACGACTCCAGGTCGGAACTGGAGGACGCGCCTCAACCTGTGCAGAATCACAGCCCCAAGATAGCAGAGATCAGCAACTCGGTCGGCGCGGAGTTGGACTACCCTCCGCCCGCGGTTGGTCCAGGAATCGCGAGCCGTCGGCGGATGACGGATATCCTGCTTGGAGCGGAAACCTTTTCCACTTCCGACGCGTATCTGCGAACGACGGAAGATAATCGCATCATAAGGGTAAAGGAAGCGAAAAAGATTCTCAAAGATCCTTCGCTAAAAACCCCTCGGCTGTACGATCAAAAGCCTAATGCATCGGGCGCTGGACGGGATGCGACCGACAAGGTGTGAAGAATATTCTCCTGCCAACAGTTCCTCGGGTCTCATTTGCTAACGAAGTGAAGCACAAGGACGATACTTCTAGTCTGTCGGGAGACTCCGTGGACTTTCAAATTACTGCCTGCTCTTCGGTCGGTGAGAACCATGGGGTCGCGGCTCAGAACGAGGGACAGGCTGGTGAGGATGACGTGGTACCGCTTAAGGCAGTCTGGGTATCGGACCCCTCTCGCGTTGATCCAGACTCCTTGAGAAAGTCTGAAGAAGACCAAAGTGGCAAAGAGGTTCGCGTCGAAAAGTCCGACGACGAAGCATCTCGCCCGCATGAGGGTAAAGCCCGAGGACAATCGAAGGTGCCATTTACCAACGCAACTATCACCAAGCTGCCGTTCTTCACCTGGAAAACCTCTTTCTGCGACGCAAAGGACGACTCTATGAAAGGTACCGTCATCAGCCGGCTTTTAGAAAACGCCGATGAAAACTTGGTCGCACGCGAGGTCGTCGGAAAGCTTTACGACAAGGCATACATGTGTTCGCCTCTCAACTTTGAAGAGAGACATCACGACTGGATGAAGCTATCGTCGCCGGTCCCGTCGCCGGTCCCGTCGCCCATGGACGACTTGCTGAGTCACTGTGTCGATGAGCATATATCGGTTGCGCTGCCGACGGACGTTGGTGGTCCTACCGAGATCACCACTCAAATTTCCGTGGAATGTACGGACGGCTTGATAAATCATGTGTCTGCAGCGGAGACTATCGACGAAGAGTTTTACTTAGATGGTACCTTTATACTGACTCATGATGGCGATGAAGATGAGGATGACGAGAACCGCAGCGTCCAGACGCCAGTGAGCTCTTCGTGTCATGTACGCAGCAACTCGGAGACAGGACCAAATTTCGACTTTGAGACACGACGTCAAGCCGCACGTAAAATCAAAGAGCCTAGTCAGAAACATGTGAAACATCCGGTGAGAGTGGAACCGAAGATGCTCGCCGATCTATCCACAGACATATTTGGGCTATTTATCCCCGCCGAGCTGTGGACCGTCCATCCTCTTACGGAGAGATATTGGGGCTCGCTCGATAGGATCTTCAGGGTGAGGTTTCGACTCTTGAGGAGACGGTCCTTGCGTGCTGATACAGTTATCTAATCATTGTTTAGCAAATTAAATTTGCCATGGAAGATATCGACTCCAAACGACGGCAGAAGTGGTGCATCCGCAAGTTCCACATCACGCCCAACCCTATAGTCCAGAACGGAGAATCATCCAAGCCGCCGCCCATGGCCTTCGACGAGTGCACCGACTGCACCAAGTCCCGCACGTACAGTTCAGCCTATGAGGCCCTCTCTCATATTCATCGGCTCCACACGAATTGCCCTGGTGAGAGCCGATACAAACATGCCTTTGACGACCCCTGCTACGTCTGGCTCCGCGCAACCTATCGGAAGCATGACGGCAGACGCTACAACAAGATCGCGCGGCTCACACAAAATTTTATCAGCGAGTTGCGCGGCCTCTGCCGCCGGGCCACTGACCTGCAGCTCGCCGTCGCGAGCGTAGAGGGTGCCAATAGCGCATCCGCCTCGATGCCGAGTAGCAGCAGCACAGCGCCTTCCCTGACCAAGGACCTCGTTGACGCCTTTGAAGACATCGTCATGGCCCACATCATCAAGGCGAAGCACCTCTCCCTCGCGAATCAGTGGATGTTTGATGATCACGATCCCAACAACAGAGGAGCCGGGGCCGCCCCTGCCCCTGCGGGCCCAGCTCGTCGAACACCGTCGGCGGAATATCTCACCAAGGTTGAGGACGTGATCCGCTGCGGCGTCGAGTGCCTCGCGCGGGCACACCGCTCCCTCGACCACGCCCGCACCAACCTCATACTCCTCAGTACCAGGACCGCGATGGGGGCCAAAATCAGCCTCGACTACATTGGCATCGAGTTTCTCGTCGCCGTCCTCGTCGGCCACCTCCAGCACCAAGGGATTAACGCCGAGTCACGCCCGGAGGCCCTCCTCGAGCTGTACCAGAAGTACACGGCCAAGCTACAGTTCGAAGCCAACCGCAAGCCGCGCCGCCGTGTTTTCCTCGATATCCAAACCCTGCAGGAAGAGCTTGACGCTATCCGCAACGTGATCGACTCCCAGCAGAAGCTTCTCGGCAACTACCACGACCTCACGGCGCCGAGGCTGTCCGAGACGATGAATTCCCCACGCGAGAACCTCTACCCGCTGGAGAGCCAGCACATCGAAAAGCTGATGGCCGGGTTAAGTCAGCGCGACTTCGAGGTGCGGACCCTCCTGGGACGGTCGCAGAGGCTGAGAGAGCAGGTCAAGCAGAGCATCGAGATCCTCGAGGAGGGACACGGCAAGGCCATCCGAGTGTTCACGATTGTCACATTGTTCTTTTTGCCGTTGTGAGTATTCTTCATTCAGTAATCAAAGTACGTGAGTTGCTGACGATACCTATTTCGTGTACTTAGGTCGTTTGTCTCAAGCTTCTTCGGCATGAATGTCGCGGATATCAGGGAAACAAAGCGCAACCAGCCACTCTTCTGGTCCATCGCACTTCCAGTCACTCTGGGTGTGCTGGCCATTGCATTTTTGTATGGCTACAAATGGGATTCTATGGTTGGCTGGTTCGAGCGCTTGCTTGACCGTATTCACGAGAGCCGGAAGCCCCAATACAAAACAGCCGCAGACACCCGTGTCATGCAGCCGCTGGGCCTCTCTCGCGGTTCAAGACAGCAGGAGGGGAAGCGAACAGGCGCGGAGACCGAGAGGACTTCTCAATGGTCTTGGAAGCAAGTCGAACAGGATTATCTCCGATTTCGAATGCCGAAGAGGACCGCGACCAGTAAGACAATCGGGGAGTAGCCACGCGTAGCACATCAGGCATATTTGACATTTATATTGTGGCGTCTTATTTTTATCAGCAGCAGGCGTGCCTGCTAACATTGTGCGAACCCTCACGAGATACACGCAAGACAAGTTCTAACTAGCAAGTCTATATTTATTAATCAGGCAGCGATACAAAAGCGTAACTCAGGCACCAACGATATACTCAGTATTCTTTTAGTATTTATTATGCGAGAAAAGTCTTTTAATATATATATATATATATATATCTAAATTAATAGCATCAAGTAGAAGAAAGTCTTTATCTAGAAAGAGAAGTCTTAGGTGGAGCTAGAAGAAATGGTGAGTTTGATGACGAGGATTGAGCCGAGGAACGAGGAAGAGTCGTTAATGTCGGCTCTTAATGTCAATGCTGCCGTGAGCCCCTCTAGCATTACACGCGACCTGTATACACTACAAGTTATATATGGCCATGCGCGGCTGCTTAGGATGAAAGGTTTTGGCCAAAACTCGTTTGACCTGGGCCACCCTCAATCGCCTCTTGCCCGTTTTGGCACACCGGCGATGGTGTTCAGGCGTCGCTCCCCGTTGCTGCGTCCATTGACAAAGTCGGGATACCCAAGCGTCAGCTCAATACCACCGAAGAGAATACGGTCGACAGCCTCGACACCAAGCATGAAGCTACCGGTGAGTCGTTAGTACCGGTTCGGGATAGAAGGATAGTCATTGACATACCTGTGGTCCTGGTTGCCAACTTCATATTTCCATGAACCAAAGCGGCCACGAGAAAAGATGTCCTTGTCCTGTAGATACGGCAGGATCTTGTCTAGCGTATCATTACGGTCTAGGTGTGGCGTAGGATATCCATGGTCGAAACGACGGATATAAGTGCTCACAATCTCATCGTCGGGAGCCAGGAGCTCAGTATTGATTAGGCCTTGAATACAGTCCGCTAAGAGTGTCTCATGGTCAACGGGCTTGTACGATGACTCGGAAACCTCAAGCATAAGAGACCAGTATGGACCAGGCTGAGCAGCTGAGGATTTTGGCTTCTGGCCGTTGGCAAGCTGCTTGGTAGAAAGCTTGACATTCTCTTGGGGTTGGTTGTTGGGTGAGTAGTTGGAGAAGATTGTAGCGCGGTAGAAAGGACAATTATCCTCGGCAAAGTATAGCTATGCGACTTGGTAAGCTGTATTCGTAAGTGTGAACAGAGCAACGTTTTGCACTTACCCAGCACTTGTCTCCAATACGCTCAGGGCGTTGTCCACGGATGCCAACACCAATGACGTTGGTAGAGGAATAAAAGAGAGACGTTGAAATCTCTTGGAGCTTGGTATCGTTCATGGACTCGGCTAGATGGTCTACAGCCATAGTGGAGACTAAAGAGCCGTATTTGACAATCGTTCCTACAGGATCTAGTAAGTATAGCAAACTATTATAGTTTGCTGGACGTACCATCTTTCAGATGAACCCTTTTAGCGTCAGCATCGACCTTGGTGACTGTGGCGTGCTCGCCAAAGCTGGTTCTGCTCTTCTCGAGCGTATCGGCTACAGCAATCCAGATACTACCTGTACCACCTCGTGCCGGAAACCGAAAGGTTGCGTTTGGTCCCCAAGGTCCGGCCACTTTGTTCTGGACAGCGTTGGAGGTGAGAAGCTTCAGGTCAGGGGCGGCGACACGTTCTCCAAGCCAGGTGGCGTTCATCTAGAGAACATTAACAAAAGTCAAAGAATCAAGAAATAAACACAACCGTACCTTTGTGGTAGGGATAGCCCACACCTTGAAGTTATAAGGACGCATGAAAATCTCGCTAAGATATTCACCAAGATTCCTCACATTCCACTCATCAAAGTTTTTAGGTTTGTCAGCGGGATCACGGCCACGAGCTTGTAGCGAAGCCTCAATCAGGCCCTCTAGACATTTAGATTGCTCTTGGGGAGACAGCGCAGCGATGCTGTTCTGGAACGGGTAGGCAACCCAAGTACCCTTGTAGCGGCAGTAGGAGACGCGCCGGTGTGTGTACCAGTCGTCGGGCTTTGGCAGAGCCTCATCAAGACAGTCATCAAAGTACTTGTAATGGGAGAAAATGACGTGACCGCCGACGTCAAACAGCTATATGCAATGTGAGTCATGGATGTGTGATGGCAGAATCGTGGGCTGAAGCTGGCAGATGGAACGTACAAAGCCCTCGGGGGTGATGTCGGTGGATGCGAGACCACCAGGTGTCTCATTCGAATCCAGAATAAGCCACGAGGCAGTGTTCTAGGATGACTAGTTTTAACAAGGAGTATGAAGAACGTTTACGCAGAGTTCAAGCATACCAATTGTTGCAGACGCTTAGCAGCACCCAGCCCGGTCGGCCCAGCGCCAATGACAAGCACGTCAACTTCACTTTTCGAAACAAGTTAGCAAAGAACAAGGTAACTAGTTGAAAGCGTACGCACATTTGTGGGCTGCTCATTTTCAAGGTAAAGGGACGCAAAGAAATGCGTAATTGAGAGCACAGAGGACAGCGCGATGCAATTGAGGAGAAGAGTTGGGAATGAAATCCACCATGTTCAACGGGGTCTTGAGATGCAGGGGCGTTGGGAACCAATTTAAAACAATTGGCTGGGCATTCAAGATCAGCCTAATAATAATAAGCTAGTTCAACCGGCCGGATCCTAATCTGTAGTCCCGCCCTCTCCTCACCGCCAGCCACTATACTGGTAATATAGCTTCTCCGCCCCGCCGGCGAAGAGACTGTCAACTATTGCTGGGCGATGCATTGTGACGTGGCCTTTCCCGTTACACATACTGTGATACGTGGGGTAGCTCAGCGAATCGTCGAGATGCTCTCTTCACTGTCGAGAATATCAATTGGTAACAGAAGGGAGTTTGTCGCCGAGGTAACCATTATCTCCCAAGCAAACCTGCGGCCCGCCCCGCCTCAACCACAGTAGCTGCCCCTATGTACATGTACGGATACGCTCGCTATTACTATTACTGGCCAGCTTGCATCTGATCTAATTAGCGTGTCAGCGGCCGTCTTGTAATGTTGGTGTTTCTCTCGCACACTTCGCTATGCACGAAATGCAGCTCCAGCTCAGCCACAGAACAAGCACAAGATAGGTTTCTCCTACTGAATCAACGATAATTTTCGTTTTGGTATTTTGACCTGCCGCTAAGTAGTTGTGAACCGGCGTACTCGCCATCTTGTGCAGGGTTTCGATGAAGAATAACTTGTTTCAAGCCGTCCACTTTCTTCCACTTTCCTCTTGCCTGCAATTCATTCGTTTTCGTCGACGTTTTCATCCCCGTTGGCCACAGCAGCATGTTGCGTATTAGAGCTACAGCTATTACAGTCCTCGATCCGAACAAGGAAAATGATCAGCGCGCCTGGCATTGCCATGCCGGCTGCAATGAACAGTGGCAATCCGAGCCACTTCTCGCCCCATCGCAGGCCTAGTCTAAAGCTCGAGGCTACGATTGGCCCAGAGACAATAAAGCCCAAGGCCTGTAGCAGCTCCATGACGGAAAAGAGCATGCCTGTGCCAGCCTCTTTTGCAGAGTAGAGAATCAGACTGCGCATCGCTGGCTCCAGACAAAAACTAAAAGCGGATAGTACCATGGCCACCACGAACATGGGAACTGTCCTTGCCCACCCAGTCATCCACGACGAGGACATGACTAGAGCGATACTAATGCGAGCAATCCATGCGTCGTGCCGAATAGGCGGTATTCCGGCTCGAAGCGAAAGCTGGTTTGCGAGTGGCATAACGCACAGAAATATCCCCAGCATCACGAGGCTCCGAACTGAAACGATAAGCTCAGCCTGCCAAAAGAAATCAGAACAAAAGAAAATCACGCGAGATGGAGCCGGGAGACTTCTGTAGATGCGACGTACCTCTCCCCAGGATAGACCGTAACGCTTTGTTGCGTACAGGGCGTATATTGATGCAGCTATCGTTTTACCTACCTGTGCGAAATATATACCCACGAGGAGTAGACGCAATTTTCTGTTGGCGTGGACAAGTGCGGTAAAGGACACCAGGGACTGCTGAACAAGCCCATTGACTCTTGAACGAATCGCCGAGATGACTGACTGGACCGATCTTGCATGGCCAGCCGCTTCGGACCGCTGCGTTGTACCAGTAAGGGTCTCTGGCAAAGCAATTGTCGCCAGAAGACCCAGAAACTGAACAGCCATGGAAATAGCAAACGTGAGCCATACTCCCTGACGGAGGGTAGCATATGTAATCGGCCCGCTAATGAGAACTGCCACAAGGCGCGAGGTTGTTAAAAGCAAAAAAGTCGTAGATCTAACGGAGACAGGTTATGTAAGCTGGCCGCAATGGCTAAACTCAGAGGTTACAGACAGTCAGGTGGTGCATACCTCTGTGGTATGGATACAACGTCATTTGCCATGGCGTATAAAATGGTCAAGCCAACCGCCGAACCACCACCGACGATTGACGTGAGAGGCACTACCCAGAGCATTCGTGGTGAAAGAAGGGCGGGAAATCGGCCTGCCAGCCAGGGTTTTGTTTTCGCCATGTTAGCTAGCGTGTAATCTTCGTTGAAGAAGACATACAAATGAACATTGCGGCCATGTTATACAGGATAGAGCCTAGAGCGGATAGCATAACAATGGGCTTGCGACCATAGACATCAGCGGCTACCCCATAAGGGATAGTCGAGAGCAAGGTCGGGATCAGCCCAAATGTAGTTTCCAAGCTCAATACTAGGGATAACTCGGCTTGCACCTCTGTACTTTTGCACCGCAGATCGTCGATTGAATTTGTAACGTTGAGATACAAACCATGGCAAATATTTCTTTCCATAGTTTGGCTCAAAGCGGTGTGAAAGATGCCAGGATAGAGAGCTGAGAGGAACATGGAGGTGTACCCCAACGTCAGAACTGCGATCTTGTGTGACGGCTTGTTCGGTGATACCGCTCCACAGGGGCTCGCGGTGCTTGCGTGACTGATGAGCGGCTCTTGTTCTCGACTAGAACTGTGCGTGGAAGACATAGTTCGTCGCATTGGAACCAGAAATTGAGGAAGAAAACCGCATGGTGGAGGGGAGAGAAACGTGCAGAGCAGCTTGCCAGCAGCTTGCCAGCAGGTTAGCAAGCTAGTTTGGCTCCTTTACGGGGCCACACAAATCAGTAATAACATATTCCAATGAGTCAGGTGCCGTGAATTATTATTATAACAGGAAAGCCTACAACAGATACGCTTACTTCTAGTCTTCGTACATTGCGCTCCTGGACGGTCACAATCAGTTTTCTTTCTATACGATTCTACTCGATTAACGATTTGAATTCCTGTTCTATTGTATTCTCTATAATATTTATAGGCCATACTTGTCGCTCCCATGTTCAGATGTCTGGAAATTGTAGTGTATTTTTTTTTTTTGCACACGAAACGGCTGGCCAACAGCAATCCGGCCATCCACCTCCAGTTACCAAGCCTAGACTAGTCTGACACACGCATTATGCGAAGCCTTGATACTGGTATCTTGAACGCGGTAGTTTTGGTCTAGTGCCGTATCCACACAGTGCATGGTATGATTGAGATGCGAGATGAATTCTGGCACAAGCTTGTTCCTTGTCAGAGCGTAATGCATCAGCTCCCAGTCATATAGACAATGTACGACATGCAGCCGGTGTTCCGACCAAACATATGGTGTGTGCATTAGAACATCAATGTCCTGGGGCAGCTCTTTTGAGAATCCAGAATCCGCGTACCACTTCAAGGCGCCCTGCTCCTTTGACATTGCCCAATACCGGTTGTAGACGTCCTCGTGGAAACAATCCGCCGGCTGCCATGCGTAGTTGATGGCATCGAATCTACAGCCCAGCGCGAGCGCTTCCTCGGCCGTTGCTCCACAGTGGTTAGTCGAGATGTTGAACCCGTCTGTCGAATGCTGCCGTCGCCAACTCAATGCCTCTACCACGAGAGTTGCTACCGCCAACCCGACGACGATGACCACAACAGTCACGCCGGCAATGTATTTCGGACTGAGACGCGATGCAAGACGTAAGAATCGGTAACTAGCGGGTCTGTATTGTGGCACCTTTTCAGCAAGAGCAAGTTCGACTGTGTCCTGTGAAAGAAGCGTTTGGGCATCGCTTTCCTCCGAGGTTCTTGAAGAGGACATGGTGGGAAAGAGGCGCTGCAACGGGTCTGCGAGGACAACGGCTCGTACTCGTAAGTATCTGTATATAGCAAAGAAAAGACGAGTCGCAGGAGAAACAGTAGTGGGGAGTGGTCAAGTACCAGTCTGACCTGCTTGGTGACCGAGAAGATGATTACTGGAAACACAACTTGCGCGACTGCCTGCTCGACGTCTGCATACTTCCAACTGAAAACCTTGCTGCAGAAGAATGGAGCTCATTGGGCTTCCGTTCCGCCCCCTTCTATCGGCAAACGTAAGTTCGGGTTACTTGGGGTGGTTCACCGACAGGCTTATTAGGACTCGAAGCTTCAGCTGACCCAGCCTGTGATGGGCCAGAGATATGGTTCAATAGAACAGCTATTGAGGTCCCACCCATACAGGAGATGTTAATAAGGCCTGGATCATGAGACTGAGACTCAGTCCCTCGGGAGACTACCCCACGGTAGAATTTCTTAGCGTTTCTAGTAAGGAGATTACTAGATATATCGTCTATAGTAGATAAGGGTCAAGGTAGTATTTCTTAGTAC